>VWZE01013343.1:0-27109 GCA_013396675.1 Eubucco bourcierii
TAAAATATTCCAATTAACCTCAAACCAGCACAATTTGTCATGTTTGGCACAAACTATGGGATTTCTCCACCTTCCAGCTTCCCTCTTCATGTGTGCAGTTCTGGAGCCCCCAGCACAGGAAAGACATGGAACTGTTGGAGTGGGTCCAGAGAAGGCCACGAAGATGCTCAGGGGGCTGCAGCAGCTCTGCTATAAGGACAGGCTGAGAGAGTTGGGGCTCTGCAGCCTGGAGAAGAGAAGGCTTCCAGGAGACCNTCAGGCTGGAGAAGAGAAGGCTTTGAGGAGACCTTAGAGTAGCTTTCCAGTATCTGAAGGGAGCCTACAGGAAGGCTGGGGAGGGATTATTAACAAGATCTTGTAATGACAGAACAAGGAGCAATGGCTTTAAACTGGCTGAAGGGAGATTTAAACTGGATGTAAGGAAGAAGTTGTTTGCAGTGAGGGTGGTGAGACACTGGCACAGGTTGCCCAGGGAGGTTGTGGCTGCTCCCTCCCTGGAGGTGTTCAAGGCCAGGATGGACGAGGCCTTGAGTAACCTGTACTAGTGGGAGATATCCCTGCCTATGGCATGGGGTTGGAACTAGATGATCCTTGAGATCCCTTCCAACCTTACCATTCTATGAATGCAAACATGTTCACATCAGCATTCATAGAACTGAATTAAGTTACTACTTCTTAATCTAAGGAGTTCAAAGGTGTTTTCCTTACCAGCCTTCTTGGCAGATGCTTGTGCGGCACTACAGGATCTAAGAGCCTCGACATCATAGATTAGTTTCCCCTTCCAATATATTTATAAACTGAAGATACCAACTTGGTGTGAAGAATTCCACTAGCTTCTTTCCCTTGGTGTGTTCTCTTTCTCTCATGATTTTAACCTTCAGCCTTAGTGTGAAAATACTTTGTAAGTTTTGCCAGTACTTGTAAATACGTTGATTGCCAGTAAAAAGTGGTCAGAAAATCTTGTCACCTTGGTGGAAAAGGCTAACAGGGAAAGTTCAGGCAGGTTAAACCAGGATTCTGCTCAACTTCCTCCTGCAACTTAGCAATGGTGTTAGATATTCCAGTTAGCATATGCTTGTCTAATAGTGTCATAATTTGAAGGTAAAATACAGCAATGTCAGAGGTGGCAGGTAATTCCAGGAACCTCTACAAAGAGAAACTGAGATTCCTTCTGCTCTATTCCTTTTGGACCCTGTACTCCTTTATCATGAGGCTGTGAAAAATAGGCATTTCTTTGCATCTGCTGGCTTTGGTCAGAAATGTGCATTATCTACTGTTTCTCTGATGCTGTGTGTTTCTAGTTAAGGTATCTGTTCCATTGTCTAAAAGAATTAACTTCTCTCATCCTCATCCCCCTTTTTTCTTTCCTTTTTTTTTTTTCTTCCTGTTTGAGGGATACAGACTTGTAGCAGCAATATTCCAAGCAAACTAGACAATTTTTTAGAATAGCTAACTATTGAGATGAGATGAAAGACTACAGTAATTATCTTAGAATTGTAGAATGGCTCAGGTTGGAAGGGACCTTGGAGATATCTACTCCAACCTCCCCATCATGGGCAGGGATGCCTCTCAACTGCAGCTGGCTACTCAAGGTTTCATCTGACCTGACCATGAACAGTTCCAAGGAGGAAGCATCCACAGCCTCCCTGTGCAACCTATTCTAGAGTCCCACCATCCTTGTACTGAAGAACTTCTTCCTAAGATCCAGTCTAAACCTACTGTCCCTCAGCTTAAACACATTCCCCCTTGTCCTTTCTCTAGAACCCTTATGAAAAGTCCCTCTCCACCCTTTCTTTAGGATCCCTTCAGGCATTAGAAGGCAGCTATAAGGTCCCCCTGGAGTCTTCTTTTCTCTAGGCTAAAACCCCCAACTCCCTCAGTTTGTCTTCATAGCTGTGGTGTTCTAGCCCTTTGATCATCTTTGTGACCCCTCCCTCTGGACTTGCTCCAACAGCTCTCTGGGGAGGCTGTTCCAATGACTAACCACTCTTGCAGGAAAGAAAAATTTCCTAATCCCCAACCTAAACCTCCCCTGGGACAATTTCTCTTGTCTCTGGGACATTTGCTCTTGTCATACCACCTGATAGTAGGGAGAAGAAACTGATCCCACCTCACTCTAACCTCCATTCAGTTATAGAGAGCAATGAAGTCTCACCTCAGCCTTCTCTTCCCCAGCCTAAATAAGCCGAGCTCGCTCAGGTTCTCAACAGACCTGTTCTTCAGACCCTTCACCGGCTTCCTTGCTGGTCTTTCTCTGGACCCTCTGCAGCACCTCAATGTCTTTCTTGGTGTGAGGGCCCCAAATCTGAAGGCAGCATTCAAGTTGTGGCCTCCCCAGTGCTGAGTCCAGCGGGACAATCACTTCCCTGGTCCTGCTACTCACACCATTGCTGATCCAGGCCAAGATGTTGGTGGCCTTCTTGGCCACCTGGGCACATACTGGCTCATTTTCAGCCAGCTGTTGACTAACATCCTCAGGTCTTTTACTGCTGGGCAGTTTCCACACACTCTGTTCTGATAATGAACATAGTATTCTTATTTCTTTTGTGTAGTTAATCATATGAGCTTACTGTGACCTACAACAGGTCAATGACTAAATATTAGACCTCTCTTTATTCTCAAAGACTACAACGTAAAGTATCTAACTCTTGCCTCTATAAAATTCCTACAAACCATAGCAACTATTGAGAATGTGCAGAGCAGCAGCTATTTTCATCAGTTAAGAAAATCCCAATTTATTAGATTTTTGCAGTTGCACATAATCAGAGATCTTTGCTACAAATAAAAGCTTTTTAATTAAGAACATTTCAAAACCAGGACTTTGGAAATTGAGTAGTCTAGTGCAACTGCTTAGAAGTGTCAGAAATAAAACCCAAAAGATTAACTTCATGCTTGGAAATAACAGGGCAGTTTTATCACCAGAGGGCACTATCCTTCCAGGCTAAGATCATTGTTAACTGAGTTTACATGCTGAGGCTTTTAAAATTTAAGGCAAAGGATTTTGGACAATGGTTGGGTTTTGGTTTTTTCTTACTTATATATTCACTGAAATATGATCTGAGCATCCTCTTCTTTCCCTTAAATTTGTCATATGTACATAGGGAGAACATGGAGATTGCTGTTAGACTGATTTTTAGAATACTTAAATCATTTGTGGCAGATGCAAATGGTGAACATCTTATACATTGGCAAATATCTCTTTGTTGTAGTCTGCAACAGACCTGCCTTGGAAAGATTGCAAAGTATTCCTTCCTGGCTCCCTTCAGAAGGATTCTTTAGACTGCTGGTCTGTTTTCTTTCACTCTCACCAAGAAGTGCTTCAATAGTTAATATCAGAGGTGGCTTGCAGACCATGCTGACCGTGCCCCAGCATGAAACATTCTTCTTTGGTGGTTGCTCCAGTCAGGACTTGGCTTTGTTCCAGCGACAAGTTCCAGCACTGCAAAGACTACTCTTGCCATTTGTTCTCCTCTCAGGGTTTCACTGCTAGAGGGATGGCATGGGAGAGAGTACAAGTCATATTTGATACAGTGGTGGCCACTTGGCAGCAATGGGTTACACCTCTGCTATGAGGGCAGATTGAGGGAGCTATAGTTGTTCAGCCTAGGGAGGAGATGACTTCAGGGGGACTTTATAGTCCTAACAGATCCTAAAGGAAGGCTGAAGAGGGACTTTCAATCTGGATGTCTAATAGTAGGAAAAAAGGGAATGGTTTTAAGCTAAACCTTTAGACTGGATCTTAGGAAGTTCTTCAGTATGAGGGTGGTGAGATTCTGGAACAGATTGTGTGGGAAGGTTGTGGATGCCTCCTCCCTTGGGCTGTCGAAGGCCAGGTTGGATGAGGCTCTGAGCAACTGAATGTAGTTGAGAGGCATCCCTGCCCATGGTGGGGAGGTTGGAGTAGATGATATCTAAGGTCCCTTCCAGCCTTAACCACTCCATGATATTTTGGCTTTTTGTAAGTAGTATTTCGAACTGGAGGCAATTGTTCATGCTAGGAGTATATATAACATATTTTTGTCTGTATTTATACGTTTTCCTATCTTCCTGTTATTCTTTTATTAACCAGAGAAGACCTTAATTGGTACTTTGGATTACATATGTCTTCTTTCTTTGTGCCTTTACTAGCTCTGTGTCAGTCTTTCTCAAATTGTGTTAATCCAGTTGCACTAGTATAGAATCATAGAATGGTAAGGTTAGAAGTGACCTCAAAGATCATCTAGTTTCAACCCCCTGCCCTAGGCAGGGACACCTCCCACTAGTACAGCTCACTCAAGGCCTCCAACCTGGCCTTGAACACCTCCAGGGAGGTTGGGGAGCACAGAATCACCCAATGTGATCAAAGATGACATTGGGTGATTCTGTGCTCCCCAACCTCCCTGGGCAACCTGTGCCAGTGTCTCACCACCCTCACTGGAAAAAACTTCCTCCTAACATCCAGTTTAAATCTCCCCTGTCCTGTCATTGCGAGACCTTGTCAATAGTCCCTCCCCAGCCTTCCTGTAGGCCCCCTTCAGATACTAGAAGGCTACTATCAGGTCTCCTCTAAGCCTTCTCTTCTCCAGGCTGCAGAGCCCCAACTCTCAATGCCTGTCCTTATAGCAGAGCTGCTGCAGCATTCTGAGCATCTTCATGGCCTCCTCTGGACCCACTCCAACACTTCCATGTCCTTCCTGTGCTGAGGGCTCCAGAACTGCACACAGTACTCCAGATGGGGTCTGACGAGAGCAGAGTAAAGGGGCAGAATCCCTTCCCTTCCCCTGCTGCCCACACTGCTCTTGCTACAGCCTAGCGCTTGGTTGCTGTCTGGGCTGCACTCACACTGCTGTATGCAAAAAAAATAAAAAAAAATCACATATCTTTCATTTGTCTGCTTTGCTATTACACACTGGACAGAATTCCATTATGAAATTTTCCAAAGGTGATGATCCTGGGGCTCTGAGCAACATGATCTAGCAGGAATAGTCCCTGCCCATGGCCGGGGGGTTGGAACTAGATGATCCCTTCCAACCCTGACAATTCTATGATTCTACAATCCTGAGCTGAAGATAGTGAAATTTGCCTCATTTCTAGCTATGATGAATGCCCAGAACTCTTGATTGTAAAAAGATACCTAGAAATATCAAGTTATCAATCCAAACTGGGACTGATAGAAATGGAGATATGTGAAAATGGTTCAGTGTTCTTTGCCTTCCACTTCACTGCTGTGTGAAAGTCCAAGTAGTGATGATAAATAAAAGATTTACGCAGCCCCAACTCTCCCATACTAGTGTTTTGGTTCAGCCCTAGCTGCAGGCTGTATATATGGAAAAAGTATGGAAGTGTATGTGGTATGATGATAGGAGCTTCCACCATGGAGGTGCCACCTGTGGGGTGGTTGCTTTGGTTTCCGCAGACTGTGCTCATTTTTGATCTGCATATTGGTGGCTTCAAAACAGGGACAAAGAACATTGCTGTTGGAACTTTCTGTAAGTGTAGGCCATTGCCTAGAACAGACAGTAAGAAAATCTGTTACTGTGTTTGACCAGAAATATGGCCCTTCATTTAAGCACAAAAGAAGGATCTAATTTGTGGAAAGGAACTTTCATAAGGAATTGTCTGAAAGACAGAATGCTGCATGAAATGAAATATTAGAAATGTAGTTAACCTCTGTTGCTCCATAAAGGTTCCCATGATGACTTTCAATAAAGTAAATCAGATCAGGTAAAGCTGATCAGGTAAAACTACCTTAACTCTCTTCTGAGTAGGTTTTGTTAGGATCAGGCCTAGGCATACCTTTTATTCCTGGTGGGTTTCTCTGACTCCATTTTCCTCTGGCCTGCTTGATCTGCTTTTTACCTGGTCAAAACAGTAGTTAACGACTCCTGCTGCCAGCGCCATGAGCCACCATGTGCAGTTACAGGGAACCACTGGCACAGAGCAGCAGGGGATTTTTTTTTTTTTAATAGGAGTTTTGCAATCAAAACCGCTAGAATAAATCCTAAACACACAGAGTCTTATCTAAATTTGGCTGTTCTTTGCAAGCTTAGGCAGGTCCTTGCCACCCAGTTGCGATTCACTTCTCTGCAGACTTCTTTTTTTCCCATAATGTGGCATCTCAACTGCTTTCAAATTCTGTTTAAAATTTCTGTGTAAGATTTCCTGTTTAGAAGTTTTCCATCATGCTTTTAATGTCCTTGAAGAACCTGCAGGAAAGCAGCAAAGAACATATAGCCTTCCAGTATCTGAAGGGGGCCTACAGGAAGGCTGGGGAAGGATTATTTACAAGGTCCTGCAATGACAGGACAAGGGGCAATGGGTTTAAACTGGCAGAGGGGAGATTTAGACTGGATGTTAGGAGGAAGTTCTTTCCAGTGAGTGTGGTGAGGCACTGGAACAGGTTGCCCAGGGAGGTCATGGATACTCCCTCCCTGGAGGTGTTCAAGGCCAGACTGGATGAGGCCTTGAGTGAGCTGTCCTAGTGGGAGGTGTCCCTGCCTATGGCAGGGGGTTGGAACTTGATGGTCCTTGAGGTCCCTTCCAACCTTACCATTCTATGATTCTATAACCACTCTTTGCTGTGTGTTTACACACCCTCTTCATACAGTTGCTTTTTGCTCCAGCTCTCAAAAAGTAACCCAAGCTGATGCAACTCCTTGGCTAACTCCTACCTGATTATTGTGGTCACCAGATCAGCAGGGATAAAACATTTATTGAAAAAAAAGAAAAAAAGTCTGAACTTACTTAAACTTTATGGACATACATAGTACTGTGTGGAGTACTGTGTGCAGTTCTGGAGCTCTCAGCACAGGAAGGACATGGAAGTGTTGGAGCAGGTCCAGAGGATGCCACAAAGATATTCAAGAGGGCTGGAGCAGCTCTCCTATGAGGACAGGCTGAGAGAGTTGGGGCTCTTCAGCCTGGAGAAGAGAAGGCTTCGAGGGGACCTGATAGTAGCCTTCCAGTATCTGAAGGGGGCCTACAGGAAGGCTGGGGAAGGATTATTTACAAGGTCCTGCAATGACAGGACAAGGGGCAATGGGCTTAAACTGGCAGAGGGGAGATTTAGACTGGATGTTAGGAGGAAGTTCTTTACAGTGAGGGTGGTGAGACACTGGAACAGGTTGCTGAGGGAGGTTGTGGCTGCTCCCTTCCTGGAGGTGTTCAAGGCGAGGTTGGATGAGGCCTTGAGTGAGCTGTACTAGTGGGAGGTGTCCCTGCCTATGGCATGGGTTTGAAACTAGATGATCCTTGGAGTCCCTTCCAACCTTTCTATTCTATGATTCTATGAAATGTAGCAGTTACTGATATTTTCTTCAATATTTAGTGCTATCTTCTGGAAAATCTCGTGGCCAGTGTGGGTTTTTGGTGTTTGAGAAAATATCCTTTCTGATGCATAGTGGAACTTACATCAGCTTGGCAAACTGACAAGAGGACTTTGTCTCTTGAAAAAAACAAAACAAAAAAACCAAACCCAAAGTGAAATAAAACTTAACCTTGTACAAAGATGTTCTTGAATTCTGGCATCTATGTGCAGCTTACTCACTTTTCAGTACTTTTGTCTTCATGGCATTTCACAGAATCACAGAATGTTAGGGGTTGGCAAGGACCTCCAGAGATTGAGTCCAACCCCCTTGCCAAAGCAGGATCACCTAGGGCAGGGCACACAGGAATTTCCCCAAAACCCAAATGGGTGTTGAAATTTTCCAGAGAAGGGGACCCACAATCTGTTTGAGCAGCCTGTGTCTCCTTTGTCACTGACTTCTGCAGACCTGCCCTTTATGGGTGCAACTGCAGTCTCTTTCATCTTTTTAAATGTGTATCACAGTATCACAGTATCACAGTATCGCAAGGGTTGGAAGAGACCTCAGAGATCATCAAGTCCAACCCATCACCACAGCCCTCAAGACTAGACCATGGCACTAAGTGCCATGTCCAAACGTGCCTTGAACGCCTCCAGGGACGGTGACTCCACCACCTCCCTGGGCAGCCCATTCCAGTGACAAACCACTCTCTCAGTGAAGAACTTCCTCCTCACCTCCAGCCTAAACTTGCCTTGGCGCAGCCTGAGACTGTGTCCTCTTGTTCTGTCACTGGTTGCCTGAGAGAAGGTATGTATGTATGTGATATAGATGCATGTGCATCATGTAGTTACATATAAATTACCTTCCTTGGTTACTCAATGTAGTATTGTGAGGCTACACAACTGAAACGTGTAGTAAAAGGACTGAAAGTCTTTTTGATGTTTGAATGTCACATGGAGGTGGGCATACTTTAGGAGAGTTCAGTCCTCAAAGGCAGAGTACATTTACCTATCAGTGCCATTACATTGCTTAACCAAGAGGACAATGGTGTTGGTATTTAGCAATTGTTTTGTGTTTGATAGCTCCACAGCAGAATTGTAATTCATTGCATGGTTACTGAATGTAGTATTGTGAGGCTACACAACCGAAAAGTGTTGAAATGTTAAATGTTTAAATGTCACATGGAGGTGGACAGACTTTAGGAGAGTTCAATCCTCAAAGTATATTTATTAAGCAGTACCTTTACATTTCTTACCCAAGAGGACAGCAGTGTTGGTGTTTAGCAGTTGTTTTGTGTTTGATAGCTCCACAGCAAAATTTTAATTCCTTGCAAGTGAGTTCTTCTTGTGACCTGGCTTGGGTATGCCACAGAACTGTTAAGGATTTGAATAGTTAATGATGGAAACTTTCTTCTGCCTCTGTGCTTTACTATGGCAATTAGATATCATTGCTATATAATCCATCTGAGGGAAAAGCAGCTGAGTCTGAGATTGCAGCTTTCAGGATTGCTTATAGATGGCTTTAAACAAAGTATCTTGGGTTATTTGTAGATACCTTGCTGCACAATGCTTACCATGGGTAATTTACTCTGAAGCAGGATAAATTATCCTCTTCTGAACTTCATGTGGCCATGTCTGGGTGAATTCTCATACTGAGGCTATCCCATTTCAAGCTTGCTCAGATCCTTCCATCTCATTATAGTCTGTGGGATGTCTACAGCCCTTTGAAATTAATCTTTAGGAGAACCAAAATTGACATGTAGACATAGTTTTGAGTGGGAGTCAAAAAGCAGGAACTGGGGGATTGTTTGCAATGAGTAGATACTGAATGATGCTTCTCTGGTTTTACAGAAGGCATATGTTCTCTTTCTGATGGGTCTTTACATGCAATATCTACTCTGTGTGTGAAAGGCATAATGTAAAGCAAAACTTTGGGTAATACAGATTCATTATGCAAATGTTTGGCTAAAACCTGACAGTCTTTTTTTTTTTTTTTTTACCTATCTGGCAGTTTACTTCATACAAACTTAGAGGAGACAGTTTGGGTCACAACTGCAAATTGAGGTAAACAGTTAAGGGTTTGGAAGCTGGAAAAGAAGGAGTGGGAAAGGCAAAGGACTACTGCATGCTGCTACTGGTGCCAAACTCTAGTTTGCAGTCCACCCATCTCCTGGATTAATACTCAGATTTAATGCTTTGTGTGTCTAAGAATTATCCTTTCCTGTGCATGTTCTCAGTTACATCATAACAAACACTAAACGTGATCTGCACAGCTGTGGAACTGACAGCTGAACTGACTTTGCCTCACTAGTGAAGAACAAGTTCATGTGCAAACATGCATACTGTTCCTACATCTGTTCCTGTGGTCTCAGCAGTGCCTGTGTTGCTCCTGTGGTCTGGGCAGCTGGTGTTGAAAAGATAAGCACTGCAAAGGGTGATTTATGGTTTGAAGCGAAGGTTCTGGTGTTCACATGCTCTTGTGATTTATGTGAACCAATATAGTGTTAATTACTGCTTCTTTAACAACTCAGTTGAAAGACAGACTGACATCAGCTCCTCAGAACATTAGTCTTAAATTTCAGATGGCTGCATAGCAACAATAATTTCATTCAGATTTTAACCCTTCATGGAACAGATGCTGAAAAGAAATAAAAATCCTAAACAGCTTGTGAAAGTAGCAATAGTTCTGGTTGCATTCTCTAGTACAGGCATTGACAGTGACCAAGGCCTTGAATCTTACCTGGCTTCTGCTTATTCAGTTATTCACATCTGTATGGGAAGAGAGTACCCAATAGTATTGGGTACCCTTTTGTTAAATACCTTTCTTAATGATTACAGTAGGTGAAGGTGTGGAGGATCAGACTGGTGGTACTTAGATGGAAACAACAAAAAAAAAAGGAGTAATATTTCTGACTGCTCTTTCCACCTGCACAGATGTCAGGTTGCAACATATTTGGGAGATTTTTTTACCACCTCTAAAATGAGGGGGAAAAAAAGTGCTGAATGTCAAAAGGCTGTAGAATAACCCCTTGAAAGTTCAGGGTGAGATACATGGTTCTTTGGCTTTGGCATGCCACCTCCAGGCTAAGGGCTTGTCTTCACAGTCGATTGTAGTCTCTGCTGAACTGTTTTGAATGAAAAAGATCTTGTCTGCAGTGGGTAATTCACTCTGTGTAGTAACTGATGCCACACTGTGTTGTTTGGAAGCAGCAGTTAACTCCATCTTCTGATTTATTAACTCTTGCTAATCTTTGCCTGGATTTCATGGTACTTTGGCAGACTTCCATTTTGTCTCCCATGTTGTGCAGGGCACCTGGTCTGCTACTTGTGTGCCTGTAGCTACTCTGCAATGGCATAGAGCATTTGTTCCCTGTTTTTAAATTCTGGGGAACCATGATCACAGAATCACAGAATTAACCAAGTTGGAGAAGACCTCTAAGGATCACCGAGTCCAGCGTATCACTTAACCCATGGCACTAAGTGCCTCATCCAGCCTACTTTTAAACCCCTCCAGGGATGGTGACTCCACCACCTCCACAGGCAGCCCATTCCAATGGGCAGTCACCCTTTCTGTGAAGAATTTCTTCCTAACGTCCAGCCTGAACATGCCCTGGCAGTTTAGTTAGTGTACTGCTTGCAGTCAATACTCTGCTTGCCCACTAGATGGACTCAAGGAGCTCCGTTCTGCTTATGGCAGAAGGCAATGATGAATTACAAGAGGCTGCGTCACGCGAATTACTTGTTTGCCTTTCTTCAGCATGTATGTCACTCCTGATGGTACCTTCAATAAATATTTTGGCTGTGTACTCTTTAAAACTGTGGACACATTGTTATTAAGGTGAAATCGAGTTTAAGAGTAGCCATTCAGTGTGCCCTGAGGTCATGGCAGCTGCCCACCTGACTAATGCAGTGTGCAAACTAGAAAACTCTTATTATTATGCATGCTGGAAACCACAAATTGTGCTGGTTTGAGTCTAACTGAAATATTTTAATGAAAAGAATTATATTATAGTCTGTGAAAAGCAAACAGTGGTGATGCCTACTTCACTCGTAGACTTGCTGAGATGTATAAGAACAGGAACACAAACATAGGTAAGACACTGAGAGAGTCTCATTCTCTCTAGCTGCTGGCTTGGTCTTGGCCTCTCTGCTAACCTAACTAACCACTCTGCTTCTAACCCTCTGTCCGATCCTCCAAACTCACCTTGTGTGTAAGGCAAACCCTGGGGTAAGGTAGAGGGGTGGGAAGAAGGTGGAAGTGTGGTTGGGAGCCGCTCCTGGGGACTCTGATTTCTGGGAGGGGTGTTGAGTTTCTGCATTACCTTTAACATGTATATTTCTGTAAATACTCCTGTCTATTGTGTCTATATCTGCTTGTACATTGTGCTAAGCTGTAAATAGAGCTTCAGTCCTTAATTTCCATCCAGCTGAGTCGAGTCTGGGTGATTTTGTAAAGTGTGTGTGGGGTGGAGAACTCCCAAACCATCACACAGATGTTTAAAGAAATTACATCTTTTGGTTGGTTAAAATGCAATATTCTGAGAATAAAGATGCACTCAGTGAACTTCTGAAGTGCCACATAGCTTGAGGTACAAGATGATCACAGGAAGGACATGAAAGTGTTGGAGTGGGTACAGAGGAGGCCACAAAGATGCTCAGAGGGCTGCAGCAGCTCTCCTATGAGGACAGGCTGAGAGAGTTGGGGCTATGCAGCCTGGAGAAGACTTCCAAGAGACCTTCAAGTAGCCTTCCAGTATCTGAAGGGGGCCTGCAGGAAGGCTGGGGAGAGACTATTGACAAGATCTTGCAATGACAGGACAAGGGGCAATGGGTTTAAACTGGCAGAGGGGAGATTTAGACTGGATGTTAGGAGAAAGTTGTTTGCAGTGAGGGTGGTGAGACACTGGAACAGGTTGCCCAGGGAGGTTGTGTCTGCTCCCTCCCTGGAGGTGTTCAAGTCCAGGTTGGAGGAGGCCTTGAGTGAGCTGTACTAGTGGGAGGTGTCCCTGCCTGTGCTGGGTATGACCAGACAAATTGTTAGATGTACTCTGTGGAAGCTGCTCTTCCAGTGAATTGAAGTGAACTTTTTGTTGGGACATGGGCTCAGAAAAATATCCCATTCTGAACCTTAGTGCCTCACAGCCAGATCTTGATTTTTTTTTTGTACTTTAAAAAAAAAAAAAAAAAAGGTCACTGCACAGCTTATTAATTAACTCTGATACACATTTATTACCATCATCACTGATTTACAGATTACTGTCCTGCCTCAGTTTATTTTCTAGTAAAATCTGTGTATAGTGGGTTTTTTTTTTGGTTTTTATTTGATGTATCATTAACTTAACTATGGCTAATCACAGCAATAACTAGATGACTTGGTGTTCATTTTTTTGTCCCTGGGAGAAAACAGTCTGTTTTCTGATAAAGAGGTCATTTAATAGATGGGTTAATGGTTAATTGAGTTCTGACTTGTGTTAGATAAGAGATAAGGATTGCAAATAAAGCATACACCACAACACCCCTCCCTGCCCCTTGATTTCATAGTTGTTAATACAACTCCACAGTCATTCAATAAGTTTTAATACAGGTCACAGACAAGCTTTTGAGGTTTGCTGAATTTTACTGACTGAGCGATTTATTTTGTTTTCATTAACCTAGACAAACATCAAACAGCAATAAAATAATAATCCAGTGTTGAATTTAAACATGGCATAATATATATATATATAATGTTTGTGTATGTGTATATATACATATATATATGTATGCATACATATATATACATATATACACATATATATACAGACATATATACGCATATATACATATATACACGTATATATATACACACATATATATACATATGCAGTACTGTGTGCAGTTCTGGAACCCCCAGCACAGGAAGGACATGGAAGTGTTGGAGCGGGTGCAGAGGAGGCCACAAAGATGCTCAGAGGGCTGCAGCAGCTCTGCTATGAGGACAGGCTGAGAGAGTTGGGGCTCTGCAGCCTGGAGAAGAGAAGGCTTCCAGGAAACCTTAGAGTAGCCTTCCAGTATCTGAAGGGGACCTACAGGAAGGCTGGGGAGGGACTATTTACAAGGTCTTGTAATGACAGGACAAGGGGCAATGGGTTTAAACTGGCAGAGGGGAGATAAAAACTGAATGTAAGGAAGAAGTTCTTTGCAGTGAGGATGGTGAGACACTGGCACAGGTTGCCCAGGGAGGTTGGGGCTGCTCCCTCCCTGGAGGTGTTCAAGGCCAAGTTGGAGGAGGCCTTGAGTGAGCTGTACTAGTGGGAGGTGTCCCTGCCTATGGCAGGGGGTTGGAACTAGATGATCTTTGAGGTCCCTTCCAACCTTACCATTCTATGATTCTATATACATATATATATATATATATACACACACATATATATACATATGCATACACATATATATATATACACACATATATGCATATATATATGTGTGTGTGTGTGTATATATACACAGCTTCAGTGACCAAAGAAGCCCATAAAAAGTGACAGGTGAATTAACCTGTTGGTACTGTTATGCTAGGGATTGATTCTCTGATTGATGTGTATCATTCATAGTGTGCCCAGGGATTTTACAAACAGCACTGAACAGCAAAACTAGAAGGATCAGGGTCTGTAGTGTGTTGAAAACTCTACTTTCATGTTTTTTGTTGTTGTTTTTTTTTTTTTTCCCTAGTTTTATCTAAAGATTTGCAAAACATCAGGGAGCTGAACAGAAAGAAAACTTTTAGAAGGTATCACTTCTGAAAGGTGCAGTAACTGAATGCTGAAATCTGACTAATGTGCCTCTTAGGGATGCTGTAATTTCAACTTCCACTTGTGACAGCAAGGAAAAGTTAGGGATCTGTATTATTGTCACCCTGCTCCTTGACACTATTACTTATAAAAGTGCAGTGTGTTTTTTGTTTTGTTCATTCAGCACCATTTCTGTTAGGGAACACAGGTGAAAACTCTAAATGCACCCTAGTGCTGTGTACTGTCTTAAGGTGTCCTGAATTCACTAGTTCATGGGCTGGCTTGGTTTTAGGATAGTGTAGAGCATTTTGAGGTGTGTTAGCAGTTGCTCACAACTGCTTATGACCTTTCTGACATATGTTTCCTTGTATGGTCAGAGGGAATCTCTGCTTTCAGAGCAGACCAAGGATAGTTTTTAGATTGTTCATCCAATGGACCAAATGTAATAGTATAGTCCTTAAAAGAAACCCATACACAGGTTGAAAAACTGCTCCTGGGACGACTCCATATCTCTCCAGTTAAATCAGAAAGTTCAAACAAGGACCATCCTTCCCCATTGTGATTTATTATTGCAGCTCTTGCTGACAGGCTTGAAGAATAATCTGGAAGACCCAACCTAGAAACACAGAAGTAAAAAGTTTGTTCTTGTCCATTCCTTTTTGTAGTTCTTATCCAAATAAAAAGAAAATATTCCTTGAAACCATCATCTGAGGTGTTCTTAGCATGTCAGATGCAAACCACAACACCAGATGCCACTGAAGATGTATTTATTAGCAGGCACTCAAGTGAATCATAAATCTAGTTCATTAAAGAATAACAACCACATAAAAGTAGAAATCTCAATTCTCAGGGACAGATATGCTTAATTATCTGTATGAGTCAGATCCGAGAGAAGGCATGACATTGCTAACACTCTCTTTCTGGTCTTCTCATTTGTTACCTACGTTGGCTACTGTATCCCTGTCTCAGGATTGTTTAATTCTCATTTGGTTCAACATAAATGTCAGATCATAGAACTGTCAAATCTCAGAATGACTCAGGTTGGAAGGGAACTCAAAGATCACTTACTCCAACCTCCTCTCCATGGGCTGGGATGCCTCTCAACTAGATTTGGTTACTCAAGACTTCATCCACCTTGGCCTTAAACACCCTTAGGGAGAAGGGATCTACAACCTCCCTGGCAGCCTATTCCAGGGAACACCCTCATAGCAAAGAACTTCTTCCAGAGATCCAGTCTAAACCTACACTCCTTCAGCTTAAAACCATTCCCTCCTGTCCTATTGCTTGACACCCTTGTAAAATGTCCTTCTCCACCCTTCTTCTAGGATCCCTTAAGGCATTGGAAGGTGGCTCTGGAGTCTTCTCTAGGCTGAACAACTCCAGCTCCCTCAGTCTGTCCTCATAGCTGAGGTGTTGCAACCCTTGGATCTTCTTTATGGCCCTTCTCTAGACTTGTTCTATCACCTCTGTGACCTCTGTGCTTGTGTAGGTAGAAGTATTTTCAGTTTAATGGCAAAGCTAAATACAATCTTGCTGGTTTTGTCCTATCTTTTCCATGCTTAAGCAGATGCTAAACCAAGACAAAGGTAATTATGTTAAAGAACAGAGTTGTGTGCTATTCTGATTCCTACAGTGACAGGTAATGCTGAGTAGAAGGTGAGATGCAACAATGGGCACTAATGTCAAGTCTTGTGTGGTTTAGGCAGTATGTCTGAGAAGATGGACAAGGCTTCCAGCTCAAGACTGAGCACACTATTCACTGCCTTGTCTGTGTATGGTTTGGTGCTCAGGGTAAAGAGTGAAGGTGATTTAATGTGAGATAGAATTATACAATCATAGAATGGTAAGGTTGGAAGGGACCTCAAAGATCATCTAGTTCCAACCCCCTGCCATAGGCAGGGACACCTCCCACTAGTACAGCTCACTCAAGGCCTCCTCCGACCTGGCCTTGAACACCTTCAGGGAGGGAGCAGCCCCAACCTCCCTGGGCAACCTGTGCCAGTGTCTCACCACCTTCACTGGTAAGAACTTCCTCCTAACATCCAGTCTAAATCTCCCCTCTGCCAGTTTAAACCCATTGCCACTTGTCCTGTCATTACAGGATCTTGTAAATAAACCCTCCCCAGCCTTCCTGTAGGCTCCCTTCAGATACTGGAAGGCTACTGTAAGGTCTCCTGGAAGCCTTCTCTTCTCCAGGCTGAAGAGCCCAAACTTTCTCAGCCTGTCCTCATAGCAGACCTGCTCCAGCCCTCTGAGCATCTTTGATTTGGATCTGAAACACTGAAGTGCTCACACTACTTCCTGCAGCTGTTGAGTGATCTAGGAAACTGCTTTTTACTGCTTTCCAACAGAGACACAATACCCAATTGTAAGAGCATGTATGGATTGAGCACATCCTAATGCACCAAATGCTGATGCAAAATTGCTGATTTGGGAGGTATGCCATGAAGAAACATAATTATACAGCTGCTACAGATACACCTGTAAAACACAACTTACAACAGAGAGCTTCAAACACATGCTGCAGGGTTGGTTTGGTTTTGCTTTATGCCTTCTGATTGGAAGGCAATATGGACTATCTCACAATTTTAAATGTTGGGCAAAGCATTAATTTCTTTTCTTTGTCCATCTGGCTACTGTACTCACTAATTTAACTGATTTTGATGGAAAGGAGACATCCAGAGTGGCAGGTAAAACACTTATTAAATTATATTTCCACAGCATGTTGCAGGGGGACCTTAAGCAAAGGCTATAAACCTTAAGTACCATTTTGTAATATAAGCCTTATATCCTCTGTTTCCTTTCTGATGAGACTACCTGCAATCAGAGAATGTTCACACAGTGGTATGAAGCAGCAATAATCAGAGATTTGTGAAGTAAAAATCATGGGTTCTTGTGATTCTCTTGCAAACTAGGGAGAAGTGTGCATTAGCTGTAAGCATAATAAGAGCTTTTTTCTTTTCTAGGTCTGATTCTGAGAAACTATTTGTCTGTGGATCTGCTGCTCTTTCCACTTAAGGTAATGGAAAGCTGCTGTTTTCCGATACAGTTTCCATCTGTTCTAGAATGGTGTGCAGTGGCTGTGTGTAACAATGGACCGTGGGTCATATAAAAGCCAAAGCCAGGAATGTGCTTAAAGTGTTAAGGTGGTAGGGTGCACTGGTAATACTACACATATATTCCTGTAGTTCAAGCTACTCCTTTAAAATAGGAGATGATCTGATCCCAGGGGATGATTAGGAGAAAAAAAGCAATGGGCAGGGCTAGAGAGTGACACTTTCTGATCTCCCAGTAATGATTCACTCTGGTGTTCTAAAAGGGTGTTATTGAAGGCAATTGATCCACGCTGTTTTCCAGTCTAACCCTCTGGAAATAAGTGAAACCAATAAATTTCTTTCCCTTTCTCTCCCCTCTGAAACATCTGAGGGCAATCAAGTCTTGATCAGACTGCCTAGGAGAATGCAGTGTTTAATTATTATTCTGAAAAGACAAATGCAAGAACAAACAATCAGATAAAAAGGGCTTGAAATTCTGGCAGAGAGGCTCAGATATTCTTTGCTATGTATAAGGACCCCAGCTGCCACAATTTAGTTGCATTTTCTTTTCAGTGCAGATGTTTAGGGATGGGTTTTCTAAATTCTAGAGATAAAGCATTTCTACCAGAAGAAACATGTTATCATAAGAAATATGATTGATAGTGTGATAAAAGCTTTTGCTACTCAAATCTGGCAGTAACAGGGAAAGTAGAAAATCTCCACAAAGACATTTAGCTGAAGAAAAAGATGAACACAATGGCACAAGCTGATGTATTTCCAATTCTGTTGCCTCTCAATGCTTAAGAACAAGTGATTGGGCTGAATGAATATTGTCTGATGACAATTTGATTATGAGTTGTTCGTTAACTCTGTTGCTACCAGGAGCGTTTAGCAGTTTGTGATGCGAAAGCTGTAACAGGGCAGGTTGGTTATGTCTGCAGCTTCTAACAGTTTTATAAATCCTTCTTGCAAACAGATGAAAGCAGAGTAATGGGACCACACAGAACTTTATGATGGTTTTTCCTGTCTTTTAGTCATTGGCAATATGACCTTCATCAGTGGTACAATGTCTGATTGACTTAAAGCCTTTTTTGTTTGCTGTTTTGGTGATAGATGTGATCTTAGAGAAAAGCAAATCCTATACTTGGAATTTGATTGCTTTAAAAAAAAAAAAACAAGTAAAAATGGCAAGCACGAATGTTAAACTAGGTGTAAATCTACAAGTATACTCAAACTCCTGCCAAGTGGCAGCACAGAGCTCCTGGGGGCTAATTTGGTCTGCTTCATGGTGCTTAGGCTGAGATCAAACTATCTTCTTTAGAGCTGGTTTGGACACCTTGAGATACGTGTTACTGTTCAATGTAGGTAACCTATTAGTTTAAGATTAAGGCAATGCAAATGCATTCAGACTCTTGTGACCGTCTCCACATCATGCTGTGCCATGTAGGCATGTGAGCTGTCTTGGGGTGAGACTGGAGTTTTCCAGCATTTTCCATGTAGTACCATGTTGACATAGATCAAAAGAGGAAAAGCAAGAATGCTGAAGAACAAAAGATAAAAGAACTATTCTACCTCTTTGAGTACCCTCTAGCTGGAAACTTTGAAGTGAAAATATCAAGGGAGACTGTATCTGTCTGGGTCAGATGCTGTACAGAGAAATATTTGCTCAGTGTACTCAGAGAAGTGATCTAAACCTTCTGTTCAGAGCTGATCATGTTCTAAGCAGAGCTTGTTTGTGCCCTCCTCTTTGAAACTCCTTGTGAGGCTAAAATAAAAATGGCTTTGTGGGTAATTTTTAATTGCTTTTGACCTTTTTTTTTTTTTTTTTTTAAATTCCTCAGAAAATTAAATGGACGAACTCCAGAATCTTAATATTCACTCTCTTTCATTTTCTCCCATTCTATTTTTTACCTCTGCAATTTCAAAACTTTGACAATAATGTAAAAGTAGTTAGAGTAAAAGTGGTGAGAAAGCTGTGAGGTTGCATGAGAGGAAAATAAAAAGTTCCAAAATCTATCTGAAATTGTTCTGCAGGTAAAAAAAAAAATCTGAAAAAAATACTATGACAAGAACAATGACATTCTGCTGTTTGTTGGAAATCAGCAATCCAACTTGGAAATAGAAAATGTCCAGCTTTAAAAACTGAATCAGGATGGAAGACTTAGTTCTAAGTAAACTGAATGCTGTAGTTTTGTTTTAATTTTCTTGTAATTAGTTAAGGTAGTTGAATAAAACTTTCTAGGGGGAAAGACAGATAAATTTATTTTATCATAGAATCATAGAATGGTAAGGTTGGAAGGGACCTCAAGGATCATCTAGTTCCAACCCCCTGCCATAGGCAGGGACACCTCCCACTAGTACAGCTCACTCAAGGCCTCCTCCAGTCTGGCCTCGAACACCTCCAGGGAGGGAGCAGCCACAACCTCTCTGGGCAACCTGTTCCAGTGCCTCACCACCCTCACTGTAAAGAACTTCCTCCTAACATCCAGTCTAAATCTCCCCTCTGCCAGTTTAAGCCCATTGCCCCTTGTCCTGTCATTGCAAGACCTTGTCAATAATCCCTCCCCAGCCTTCCTGTAGGCCCCCTTCAGATACTGGAAGGCTGCTATCAGGTCCCCTCAAAACCTTCTCTTCTCCAGGCTGCATAGCCCCAACTCTCTCAGCCTGTCCTCATAGCAGAGCTGCTGCAACCCTCTGATCATCTTTGTGGCCTCCTCTGGACCCACTCCAACACTTCCATGTCCTTCCTGTGCTGAGGGCTCCAGAACTGCACACAGGACTCCAGGTGGGGTCTGATGAGAGCAGAGTAAAGTGGCAGAATGACCTCCCTTGCCCTGCTGGCCACACTGCTCTTGATGCAACCTCGGACTTGGTTGGTGTCTGGGCTGCATGTGCACACTACAGGCTCATGTTGAGCGTTTTTATCGGTCCTAATGTCTAAGAAGTATGCCTTTAAGATCATGGTTCTGCTTTTCTGCTTGAATTCTATCTTGGTATTCAGGAGGTTATTGATACCTTGGCCTCACTTTTTCTTGGAGTATCTAATGGAAATTATTAAGTAATAAAATCCATCAAGAATCACTTGGTGATACTTGTTAGCATTTGTGAGTCTCTACACAGAGTAAAACCTACATTAAGAGTATTGTTGTGTTGGAAATTTCCATTGCAAACACAGCAAGAATTAGTGAAAAGTGGCAGAGTTTTATGTATTTGAATCTCTTTAAATTTCCTGTTTAAAACTAGCTTTGGGATGCTTGCTTCTGTTCTGGTTTCATCTGCTTCATGTTAGGTGTCAACTAAGTCCTGAACAGGATGTGTGAGAATAAGGAGGTTAATAAGCATATGCGGGGTGGAATTTATTCGAAACACATGGACGAAGGAGTCTAACTCATGGAAATGATTTGTAAGATTTTTCAGTTCTTGAGGATGCTATTTTTTTGCCCAGCATCCAAAACACTTTGTCATACAGCTAAAAGGACTTTTTTCTTTTTGATATTGTGACCTACTGCTGGTTACTTAGGCCTTGGTCTCTCTCTGAGAGAAAGAAACATCTTCCTGATTCACATCAGCTACTGGTCTCTTTCTGAGAGAAAGAAACATCTTTCTGATTCACATTAGCTACCAGTAGAAACTTCATGAAATCACAGAATGGTAAGGTTGGAAGGGACCTCAAGGATCATCTAGTTCCAACAACCTGCCATAGGCAGGGACACCTCCCGCTAGTACAAGTCACTCAAGACCTCCTCCAACCTGGACTTGAACACCTCCAGGGAGGGAGCATCCACAACTTCCCTGGGCAACCTGTGCCAGTGTCTCACCACCCTCACTGGAAAGAACTTCTTCCTAACATCCATTTTAAATCATCTCTCTGCCAGTTTAAACCCATTGCCCCTTGTCCTGTCATTGCAAGACCTTGTTAATAGTCCCTCCCCAGTCTCCCTGCAGGCCCCCTTCAGATATTGGAAGGCTACTCTAAGGTCTCCTGGAAGCCTTCTCTTCTCCAGGCTGCAGAGCCCCAACTCTCTCAACCTGTCCTTATAGCAGAGCTGCTGCAACTCTCTGATCATCTTCGTGGAAATGCAGTGACATTTTATTTCTCTTCAAAAGCAATCAATAATACTGAAAAAGGTGACATTTTATTTTCAACAGAAGTCCCTTTGCTTCATAATTTAAGATGAACAGCACACTCTACCTTGTTATATCTTATGGGATCCAATTTAGGGCTAGACAAAGACTTTATGGTCTGAAAATGGGGTTACATGCAGACACTTGGAGAGTAAATTCACAGAGAAAAGCCCAGTAGTTACCCAGTAGATGTTATGTGCTGTTGGGAAAGAATCTACTGGATATTGTTCACCTTTCCCAAAAAATCCCTTCTGTTGCAGAATGCTCTGAAGATATAAAATGTTTGAATCATAAGAGAAGTAGGAGAGGTGAAAAGCAAAGAACAAAGTACATTTGCCCATGAGCCTTGGAGAGAAACCAGGAAAATGAGGTAACAAGGTACAGTTAGGTTGTTCCAGATGGGAAAATACAGGGAGTAAATGAGCCTTGCCAGAACTGAGAGAAACAGAAAAGGGTTATTACTGCCTCACAGATACCAGTGCACAGCAACTGACTTTCCTCCTACTGACTTAGTGCTTTTTATGCTGCCATAAGTGTGATTGGTTATCTAAAGTGCAGAAATGTGGCAAATCTGGTCCAGTGTGTAGAAAGATTTGAGCACGTGCTGAGAAAAAGAACTCAGCTGCAGTATGGTGGGAACAGGAGTGTGAGGCAAATAACTTGTTTGTTTTCTTCTGGAACTCTGTTTACTGTAAGATAGGAAAAAAAATGGGAAGAAATAACCTTAGATCTTAATGAACTCCCACTGCAGTCCTGTGCTACATCTCTTTTGGAGAGAGCACAGGGAGTTCCCTGCATGAGCTCCATCTACCTGTGGCGATTTTCTTTCAGGGAGGGCAGGCTGTTACTCTGAGAGCTTCTCTCTCACACATTTCCTGATGGACCTTCTCATGGGTCTCCATCACTAAGTGGAGAAGCTTCTCTACCTGGGCATACATCCTACAGCTATATAATAAAATATTATTATATAATATACCAGAATATAGAATTTCTTATAGTAATATATTATTATAGAATCTATAATAATATAATGAAATATTTTCTCTGCTTGCATTTTGTAGCACTATTTTCTACGTCTTTCTTCTGAAGTAACCCATTCCCTTGTATTCCTGTTCTAGAACTTGTTCCTTTTCCTCACAATTAGACTGAGACAGGGCAATGAGAAGAGAGGCAACACTGGAAGCTTTTCAGCTGTCTTGTTAAAGAGTTCCTATAAGTAGAAGAATTGAAGAATTTGCCCAGACTATGAGGGGATCTCTTTTTTAAGATGGGATTAAAGCCAAACCATCTTAAAAAAGAATTCCCCTTGGCTTCTTCTTGTCTGGAGTGTACTGGATTATGCATAGGAATTTAATGGATACAGAATGTAGCATTAGGGCACAGAGCAGCCAGTTTTCCAAGTGAAGTATCAGAAACTGAGTGGATTAAAACTAGGTCTAGAGTTTAAGTAAGAAGCTTGGGCAGTTTTATTTTCAGTAAGAAAGAATATCCTTGCTCACAGCAAGTTATAGGAGTTTATTGACCTATCCATCAGTACACTTAGAAGTGTACTTTTTTGTCTTGTGCCCCTCTGTGCTCCTCTTACTGCTCCCTCTGCAGCAGTAAGACAAGGAGCAGTGGCTACAAACTTGAACATAGAAAGTTTCACCTCTATGAAAGGTATGTGAAGGTTTGGGAGTTCCCTGTCCCCCCACACTTTGTAAAATGACCCAGACTAGAACTCAGCCAGCTGGAAGTTAAGTGATGAAGCTCTATTTACAGCTTTGCACAATGTACAGCAGATATTTACACTATATACAGAATAGTTACAGAAATATACAAATAAAAGGTAGTACAGCAACACAACTCCCCTCCCAGAAATCAGAGACCCCAGGAGGGGCTCCCAACTACCCTTCCACCTTCTCCCCACCCCTGTACCTTACCCCAAGGTTTGCCTTACCTGCAAGGTAAATTAGGAGGATCAGCCAGGAGGGTTAGAAGAAAAGTGGTTAGTGAGGATTAATCAGCAGAGGAGCCAGATCCCAGAAGCTGCTAGATTGCCCCAGCAGCTCCTGTTCCAGCAAGCGACAGAGAGAGACTGACTTATCAATTGTTTTGGTTAGTGTTCCCAAACAATTCTCCAGCAAGCGTATGAGTGAAGTAGACATCATGATGTTTTCCTTTCACAGCCTATAGTGTAATTTTCTCTATTAAAATATTCTAATTAGCCTCAAACCAGCACAATATGTGGAGAAATTTCTTTACTGTGAGGGTGACAGGGCACTGGAACAGGCTGCCCAGAGAAGTTGTGGAGTCTCCCTCTCTGGAAACTTTCAAAACCCACCTGGATGCATTCCTGAGCAAGTTACCCTAGGGGATCCTGCTTGGCAGGGGAGGTTGAACTCGATCTCTGGAGGCCCCTTCCAAGCTCTAATGTTCTGTGATTCTGTGCTGTGCAGCTTGCAACATTGCGCACTTGATGTTGCACAGCCTCATCAGTGAAAACAGCCGTTCCCAAGCATTGTTCTAGGATAATGGCTAAGGGGTTAAGCACTGCAGTGCAGCAGTGATATGGAGATGAAAAGAAAGGGTTTCAAGGGAAACAAATTTTAAATGGGAAGAAACCAGCTTAATTGAAAATGACATGATTTTGTGGACTACCATATTTTGAGCAGGCACTGCCTGGAACAGCACAGTACTGACACGTAAGGGCTGTCTCCTCTCACAGTACGGATTTGCTCAATGGAGCTCGTGATGGAGTTGTTTACGTGTCAGAATCCATCCTTAACTCTTCAGCAGTCACTTACAATACAGCCTTAACACATACTTGTCATCTCCAACTCCCTTATAAATAGAACTATCAGGTCCTCATTGTTACTCTGGACTGTGTATAGATCTGGAGCCCCCAGCACAGGAAGGACATGGAACTGTTGGAGTGGGTCCAGAGGAGGCCATGAAGATGATCAGAGGGCTGCAGCAGCTCTGCTATAAGGACAGGCTATGAGAGTTGGGGCTCTTCAGCCTGGAGAAGAGAAGGCTTCAAGGAGACCTTAGAGTAGCCTTCCAGTATCTGAAGGGGGGCTGCAGGGAGACTGGGGAGGGACTATTGACAAGGTCTTGCAATAACAGGACAAGGGGCAATGGGTTTGAACTGGCCGAGGGGAGAATTAGACTGGATGTTAGGAGGAAGTTCTTTCCAGTGAGGGTGGTGAGACACTGGCACAGGTTGCCCAGGGAGGTTGTGTCTGCTCCCTCCCTGGAGGTGTTAAAGTCCAGGTTGGAGGAGGGCTTGAGTGACCTGTACTAGTGGGAGGTGTCCCTGCCTATGGCAGGGGGTTGGAACTAGATGACCTTTGAGGTCCCTTCCAACCTTACCATTCTATGATTTCTTTCTCTGTGTAAAAAAGGAGTTTAATAATTTCAGAGGACAGATATTTCAAACATTTTCCTCTCTGGACTTGAATCAGTTAGTAAACAATTCTGGTTTACTACTTTGTCCATGCTAAAAGTCTCTTAAACTCATAATACAAGGCCAGATGTAAGATTTCTATGGGAACACTTCCACAGACCCTGGGAAAATACAATTACTTCTGTGTAACTTCTTTAATTTGCAGTCTGACATTTCTCAGCTGGAGTCAGAGCCAAGATTGTTTTGTGGTCTTAAAGTACTTATTTATATACATATATATATATATGTCTATGTATCAACAAAGAGATTTTGGGAATGACCTGACATTTTGCAGATATATATTTAAAAAAATATATTAAAAAAAAAAATGTATGTAGAAAGGAACATTTACTGTAAAAATTCCAACTAAATGGAAAACTTAATGAAGTTTAACTATCTGCTAATTTTCTCAAGACTTTGGATTATCTTATTTGTCCTGAAATTGTTTTTTTCCTACAGATACTGAAAATGCTCTAGTCCTTCAATTGGCACAAGAAAAAAAATCCATCTGTACAACCCTCCAAAATCCAGTCTCGAGTCTCAGAGACTTAAATGGATCTGTGCTATCTGTTCCTCTTCACTTTATTAGATGTCTTTTTGACATCTGCTAGTTACAGAACTAAGTATGAGCTTGTAGTTGGAATTCAGGGATTGTGACAAATCTCACATTCCTTGTTTTATTAAAACTTTCCCTTTATGTGGTGGTGCAGAGATGCTCTCCAAATACTGATGTATAGAATCATAGAATGGTAAGGTTGGAAGGGACCTCAAGGATCATCTAGTTCCAACCCCCTCCCATAGGCAGGGACACCTCCCACTAGGACAGCTCACTCAAGCCCTCCTCCAACTCGGCCTTGAACACATCCAGGGAGGGAGCATCCACAACCTCCCTGGGCAACCTGTTCCAGTGCCTCACCACCCTCACTGTAAAGAACTTCCTCCTAACATCCAGTCTAAATCTCCCCTCTGCCAGTTTAAGCCCATTGCCCATTGTCCTGTCATTGCAGGACCTTGTAAATAATCCTTCCCCAGCCTTCCTGTAGGCCCCCTTCAGATACTGGAAGGCTACTATCAGGTCCCCTCGAAGCCTTCTCTTCTCCAGGCTGCAGAGCCCCAACTCTCTCAGCCTGTCCTCATAGGAGAGCTGCTCCAGCCCTCTGATCATCTTTGTGGCCCTCCTCTGGACCCGCTCCAACACTTCCATGTCCTTCCTGTGCTGAGGGTTCCAGAACTGCACACAGTACTCCAGGTGGGGTCTGACGAGAGCAGAGTAAAGGGGCAGAATCCCCTCCCTTGCCCTGCTGCCCACGCTGCTCTTGATGCAGCCTAGGACTCAGTTGCTGTCTGGGCTGCATGTGCACACTGCAGGCTCATGCTGAGCTTTTCATCAACCCAGACTCCAAGGTCCTTTTCCTCAGGGCTGCTCTCCAGCCATTCACCACCCAGCCTGTATTTGTGCTTGGGATTGTGCCTACCCAGGTGCAGGACCTTACACTTGGCCTTATTGAATTTCATGAGACTGGCCTGGGCCCACCTCTCCAGCCTGTCCAGGTCCCTCTGGATGGCATCCCTGCCCTCTAGCAAGTCGACTGTGCCACACAGCTTGGTGTCACCTGCAAACTTGCTGAGGGTGCACTGATTCCTCTGTCCATGTCACTGACAAAGATGTTAAACAGCACTGGTCCCAGCACTGACCCCTGAGGGACACTGCTTCTACATTTTTGATGACCCACATAGGTTATGTGGAAAGAAGCAGATTTACAATGATTTTTAAAATTTACTGCTTTCAATAATATATAGAGCGTGTTTTAATGATGGCACTAGACTTATTTTTGTTGGTTTTATAACCTCACTATTTCTATAGTCCTCCTCTGGATAAACAGGCAATATCATTCTTCCAATGAGAAAGTTCTCAGCCAAATGATGGCAGGATTAATGGCTAGGGAAACACTGCATTCATTAGCAGTATATTGCCTGAGTAAGGCATTTGACTCTGTCCCACATGACATCTTGGTCACCAAACTGGAAAAACATGGATGGACTTGATGGGTGGAGCACTGCTAGATAAGGAATTGGCTGGATGGTCGCACACAGAGCGGTGATCAAGGGCACAATGTCCACCTGGAGACCAGTGACAAGTGGCATCCCTCAGGGGCCAGTGCTGGCACCAGTGCTGTTTGACAACTTTGTCAGTGACATGGACAGAGGAATCAGTGCACCCTCAGCAAGTTTGCAGATGGCACCAAGCTGTGTGGCACAGTCGACTTGCTAGAGGGCAGGGATGCCATCCAGAGGGACCTGGACAGGCTGGAGAGGTGGGCCCAGGCCAGTCTCATGAAATTCAATAAGACCAAGTGTAAGGTCCTGCACCTGGGTAGGCACAATCCCAAGCACAAATACAGGCTGGGTGGTGAATGGCTGGAGAGCAGCCCTGAGGAAAAGGACCTTGGAGTCTGGGTTGATGAAAAGCTCA
>VWZE01013343.1:27230-55387 GCA_013396675.1 Eubucco bourcierii
TGCTATAAGGACAGGCTGAGAGAGTTGGGGCTCTGCAGCCTGGAGAAGAGAAGGCTTCCAGGAGACCTTATAGTGGCCTTCCAGTATCTGAAGGGGACCTGCAGGAAGGCTGGGGAGGGACTATTGACAAGATCTTGCAGTGACAGGACAAGGGGCAATGGGTTTAAACTGGCAGAGGGGAGATTTAGACTGGATGTCAGGAAGAAGTTCTTTCCAGTGAGGGTGGTAAGGCACTGGCACAGGTTGCCCAGGGAAGTTGTGGCTGCTCCCTCCCTGGAGGTGTTCAAGGCCGAATTGGAGGAGGGCTTGAGTGAGCTGTCCTAGTGGGAGGTGTCCCTGCCTATGGCAGGGGGTTGGAACTAGATGATCTTTGAGGTCCCTTCCAACCTTACCATTCTATGGTTCTGTGATATAAAATTACTGAAAACCTCTTATGAGTAAAACACACAGTGTTTGGTGACTGACTGTGAAACTGAGACCTGTTTGCAGTGGAGAATGGAGAGGAGAGAAAAACAAGAAAGAAGCAGAAATTAATTCAAAGACTATGTTAATTGATGGAAGGGGGAAAAAGGAGAAGGTGTACGTAAGAGAGACTAGAGAATCAGTGAAGGAGCTGTACTTAATTTCTTTTTTCTATAGGTACGGCTCTGTCTCTTCACTCAGGATTTATCCTGAACACTTTCTGACAGGCCTTTCTCAGTCATTTGCCTCTGTTATTCTTTGCTTCACCAGTGGAAATCATTTGGGGAGTATATCCTTCAGTGATGAGTCAGCAGTTTGGCTTTTTGCTTCGCTTACCAGCTTGAGCTCAGTTTTGCAGAGGATCCCAAGTGTAAACTGAAGCAGCCAAATTCGACTGAAAACTTAGGTTGCTGTGTTTCTGCTGCCAGTTAAACCTGCACTATTTCAGGTGGTTAATAATTTCTAAAAAATTCTCTCCACTCTCTCATCCCTGACTCTTTAGGTCCCTTCAGATCTCTTCAGTCAGAGAAAATGAATTAAAAATGCCCTCTTAAAGGCAAGGTAGGTTATGCTTTTTGGAGGCTGATGTTTATTTTCCCCCTGATTCGTCATGATCCTACTTTTATGAAAGTGGTGTACATTTTTTTTTTTTAACAGCTTTTATTTCAGACTTGAACTTGTTTATATCTGTTACAGTCTGTTTCCCTGTATGCTTCTGATGCAGCTCTGAATTTGAAAAAGAACCATTATCTTGACGTTTTTTTTGGGCTAGATTTTGAATAAATGTAATTAGGGTTTGTCATACTTGTTTTAGACAGTCAACAGAAAGTTATTTATTTTCTCTTTGATACAGAAACCTCCATTAAAATGGTTCTCTTCTATTTACTCTTGAAGATGTTCTAATTTGAATAAGGTTTGTAAATGTCAAGTCTCGATGACCTAAAGTGTTAAAAAGGAAACTCTGTCCTGATGTTCTCGCTCTGGCCTGATTCTGGTGCCTACAGCTTCATAGTAGCTGCTGAGTGTTTTCTTCCAGCATAAAAGACAAGGAAAGATGAAATTGCCTAGCACCTTGCAAGACAATCCCATATCAACCAGTCTGCATTAATGCCAAATATGCCTAATGTACATATAAAATAAGCTATGACGTTTGTGAGCTCACATATGTGAACTGTACTAGTGGAAGGTGTCCCTGCCTATGGCAGGGGGTTGGAACTAGATGATCTTTGAGGTTCCTTCTAACCTTACCATTCTATGATTCTCTAAGTGCTTATACACTGCTTGTTATTATTCTCTCTTACATTCGATTACCACAAGCTATGAGAAGTTTTATGCCCCAATCTCTTAGTACTGCAGGCGAGTGGTAAGAAATTTGTCTGTGGGTTTAATGGGATGACAGTTTTCATAATTCTCCCGTGCCCATATTGAAAGAAAAAATTGTTTGCCTTCTCCAAGTTTCCTGTGTAACTGTGCTTGCCTTTTGTTTCACCTTTTTACAGTGCCAGCTCAGGTTTAACATGCTGTTCACAGTAACTCTTGCCAAACATTGTTTTCCAGGTGACAGCCATTCGATAGCTTTGCTTCACGCTGTAGCTCTTGCAGTTGTTCTAATGTTCTGTCCAAGGTGACTCATGTTATATTGTAAATTGTCTCTCTCACTTTTGTCTCCAAAGCATTTTCAGCTATTCTTCTTTTTTAGTGGTTCTCTGACTGTGACTTGCAGACTTCCTAATTGAATGTATTATTTTATTTATCATCATTAGTAAATTACCAGTTTTCCCAGTCTTGACTACCTCCCACCAGTACAATATAAATGCTCAGCATTCATTTGCTTCTTCATCTATTTGGTTAATCCTGACTGTATCTCTTTCCAAATTAATTTGAATCAGTGTTGTGTCTAGGAGAGTCATAATATAGCAAAGGTTGTGGTAAAATGGTGATTTTTACCACTCATATTGCTGTGTTAGGTTTTAAAAGAAAGAAAAGTAACCTGTCTTCAAAGGGTAACAAGTATGGACTGGAATGAGAATTGCAAAGAGAAAAGCTTCTAAAAAAAATGTAGTTTGACATTCTTTAAACAGCTAGAATAATTTACATTTTCTTATTTAAAAAAAAAAAAAAGTATTTTTGACTCATGACATTCTGGAACAAAAACAAACCCTGACATACTGAGGCAGATGACAAAAGCAGCTGCTTTCTGATGCAGAATCATTGAACAGTTTCTTTCTTGTTGGTCAGATTGATCTTTTGTAGTGCTAATTCTTAAACAGGATCATTACCAGTTAATGGAAGTTCAGACTATTGTATCTTCTCAGTTGTCTTGATCCCTCTTCTAGTCTCATACAAAATTTATCCATTTGCTTGAAATCTATCTTCTATGAAATAATTTTGTTAATGGAGGTTCAAATAGCTTTCTAGACTATTGTATCTTCTCAGTTATCTTTATCCCTCTTCTAGTCTCATACAAAATTTATCCATTTGCTTGAAATCTATCTTCTATGAAATAATTTTGTCTGACATCAATTCTGAATTTATCAAGAGAATCTCACATCAGCTTTACTTTTGCCTTAGTTTAATGGCAGTTTTGCTAGTTATGAATTTGCCCAGATATTATCTTCTCTAAACATTTTATTCCTTTCTCATTTGATATAGAAAAAAAAAAGGTATTTTACTAGGCAGCTACATACCTCACAGTTTTACTTGATTATTTTCCTTCAAGTTAATGGTGTTCAGATAGAAAATTAGCTCTGCTGAAGAACCTGATTTGCACTGTAATTGGGATCTCTCTTCTGTTACAAAATTTAAGTCATGTGGTGATTAATATTTCTTAGATATCCACAAAGTTTCAGTCCAGTGATTAATTAATCTTTGCATTCAGTGTGGTTCTGATAGCAATTACATCATGCCTGGTACAATGCCATTTGCATTAGGTAATTATAATCCCTAGTATTTAGCTAAAACAGTTTCAGATTTTGGATTCAGTTATGGAACATAGTTAAATTAGTCATTCAGAAATTATTTTTGATAGAAAACACACAGGCTGGAAACCTAAGCCAGGCTGATAGGGAAGTCTGAGTTTTCCACTATAAATCCTTTCCTGATTTTGAGGTAACAATGTAATTTTTGCTTGTGCTTAGAAGTGTCTGAACTCAATAAATTGTTATTGTATTGTTTTGAAAATACGATTTCCAGAGGACTGCAGCAGCTCTGTTATGAGGACAGGCTGAGAGAGTTGGGGCTCTGCAACCTGGAGAAGAGAAGGCTTCAAGACGACCTTCCAGTATCTGAAGGCTGGGGAGGGACTATTGACAAGGTCTTGGAATGACAGGACAAGGGGCAATGGGTTTAAACTGGCAGAGGGGAGATTGAAAATGGATGTTAGGAAGAAGTTGTTTGCAGTGAGGGTGGTGAAACACTGGCACAGGGTGCCTACGGAGGTTGTGGTTGCTCCATCCCTGGAGGTGTTCAAGGGGAGGTTGGAGGAGGCCTTGAGTGAGCTGTGCTAGTGGGAGGTATCCCTGCCTATGGCAGGGATTGGAACTAGGTGATCTTTGAGGTCACTTCCAACCTTACCATTCTATGATTTATAAGCATGTTTGTGTTCATGTAAAATTGTGTGAAAGCAACTGTATATTAACTGCTCTTGAAAGGTGCAAGGGTCAAAAAGGGGAAACCAAAACACAAATGTCATGAGAGGGATAATGTCTGATTTTTGCATGTTTCCTTAACAATAGATTTGGAGGGTCATGGTTACCATGACAATCAGAAGCGTTGCTGAAGCTTTTTAATTCACTTAGTTGAGGTCTGTTACATTCATTGTTTGTGGCTTCTGCGCATGACCTCATCCCAGGTCACACTCACCAATCGCTCATCTGCTGTTGTCAGTTTTTGGAGCCAAATAAGTCACTGAGAGATGCTGCTGACACTGGGTATGGACAACACCTTTTTTATCTGTATAGGTGGATTTATTGAAGCATGCAGAGTGCGAGAAGATGGGAATTTTTGACAGTATACCAATGCTTTCATGTCCCCAGCCACTCTAGTGTGCTTAAGATCTTAATTATGTATAAAGCAAACAGGGAAATAAGCCATAATGTTCTCTTAGACTTTCATGTGCTTGAACCTAAAAATGTGTAGGTGAAATGAGTTACCCATTCATACTAAACTTCATTGGTTTGGATTGGACATTACAAAAGAAATCTCATTTGTAATAAAAAAAGACACTGAATTTAATACATTTAATAGAGCTTACGAATAGTTTTAGATTCCATTGGCATGAAAAACGTCAACTATATCAGATACCATCAAAACAGCTCATTCAAGTCTTTCTTTGCTGCAGATGTTTTTTTTTTTTCTATGGAGTAATATTTTATATCACTCAGGTCCTCTGCTTAATGCAGAGTAGATAGTAGAAACACTTGTGTGGTGATAGAGAGACTCAAGCCATTATCCACTGACTACTTAAGGCTTGTTTAACAGCAGTGTTGAGTGCTCTGCATTCTGAACTGTTGTTGAAAGCAGTCACCTATGTAAGGATAATGAGCATGGCAGATTTTGTCTTGACCTCTCTCACAGATCTAGTTCAACTAAAGACCAAAGCCAACACTAGAAAAAGAACTGGAAGAGGACTGTAAAAAAAACAAAGCCACTTTCATTGACGTAGAGGCAAGTCAGCTGAAACCTGGCCAAGATAAGTATGTCTCTAGAGTTACTCAGGTAGATTTAATTTGTACTAACATCTTTATATCATCAATTAGGAAAACCATTCACACAGACTTGTTTTTAAAACCCTTTCCCCCCTCTTAAACTAATTTTTAAGTGAAATTAAAATAATTAGTAACTTCTCATATAAGAAGGAAGTTTTCCTTGGTTATCTTTGTTTATGTTCTTGATAGGAAAAAACCCACCAGTAGTGGTGTTAAGTACTGAATCTCTGTGACTAAATCAAGGAGAATGGTAAGACAAGGCATTAATTCCTGAATTAGTGAACTCAGGAACACCAGTCAAAATTTCAGTATCTTTGAAAGATATGAACTGCACTATATGCTTGTGCCGGTTTGAGGCTAATTGGAATATTTTAATAGAGAAAATTACACTATAGGCTGTGAAAAGAAAACATGGTGATGTCTACTTCAGTCATATGCTTGCTAAAATTTGTTTTGGGAAGAGAAACCAAAACACAGATAAGGCATTCTCTGTCTGTCTCTCTCTGGGGACACAGCACAGTGTCTGGGGTGGTCTAGCAGCTTCTGGCTCTGGCTCCTCTGCCGATTAATTTTCACTAACCACTTTTCTTCTAACCTCCCCTGGCCGATCCTCCTTATTTACCTTGTGCCTAAGGCAAACCTTGGGGTAAGGTATAGGGGTGGGGAGAAGGTGGAAGGGTGGTTGGGAGCCCCTCCTGGGGTCTCTGATTTCTGGGAGGGGGATTGTGTTTCTGTATTACCTTTGACTTGTATATTTCTGTAAAGATTCCTGTATATAGTGTATATATCTGCTTGTATATTGTGCTGAGCTGTAAATAGAGCTTCATCTCTTAACTTCCAGCTGGCTGAGTTCTAGTCTGGGTCATTTTACAAAGTGTAGAGGGGCAGGGAACTCCTGAACCATCACAATGCTGCACCTAAATCATGATGAAATTTGGATTACTCAGTAAAGCTTTGCTTTCTGTACATCCTACTCCCTGCCCAGATTGTGAAGAAACAATAAAAAATACGTTGTGCCTTGAGCATGAATAGAACAAATGCTAAAATGGATGTAGTATTTCCTCCTTCTATAAAGGACTCTTCCCACCTTAACTTCTACGCTGAATCTTTGCTTTCTTTCCCCTAAATGTTGCCCATCTGCTGGGTTTGGCAAACTTGCCTGCATTCAGTGTTTCTAGATTGCACGAGAAAATAATGAAATGGGCTTAAGCCTCTGATAAGTTTGGGATGGTTGGTTCAGTTTGCCTGAATTTTCTTATGAGTCATGAAAAACTCTACTAAGAGCCACGAAATATGGGAAACCAGTGGGACAGAGTGTGAGAGAATACTACACAGCAGAATATGTATGTGTAGCTAACAAATGACAGCTCAATAACTTTGTCAGAAACCCACCAACTTCTTTCTCTACACAGCAGTGATATCCTATAGAAAGCTGTCCCTCAGCTTCACGTCCTTCTCTGTAAAGCAAACCCTTTTTTCTTGGACCAATGTGTAGGAGCACATCAGGTCTCTCAGAGCCTGCCTGTTGCCAGGTCTGAAGCACGTGTTTTCCATTCCCTCCTGTGAAAAGAAGGAGCAAATATTTGTCACTACAACCATGGGAAAACAATATTGATACTGAAATTCACTGTAAAGATATCACCCCAGAGCACAGACACATTTCTGAGTGTGTAGCATGGCAATAGAAGTGAACTTTTGCTGAGACCCTTCAGCATTTCTTTTCTCCTGGTCTTATGCAGAAGGAGACCACACTAGGCTCTTTACACAGGATCGCAGAATGTCAGGGACTGGAAGGGACCTCAAAAGCTCATCCAGTCCAACCCCCCTACCAGAGCAGGATCACTTATACCAGATCACACAGGAATGCATCCAGGTGGGTTTTGAATATCTCCAGAGAAGGAGACTCCAAACCCCGTTGGGCAGCCTGTTCCAGTGTTCTGTCACTCTAATAGTGAAAAAATTTCTCCTCATGTTTACAAGAAACTTCCTACGACTCAACTTCCACCCATCATAGAATCATAGAATAGAATCATAGAATGGTAAGGTTGGAAGGGACCTCAAGGATCATCTAGTTCCAACCCCCTGCCATAGGCAGGGACACCTCCCACTAGTAGAGGTTACTCAAGGCCTCATCCAATCTGGCCTTGAACACATGCAGGGAGGGAGCATCCACAACCTCCCTGGGCAACCTGTTCCAGTGCTGTCCATCCTTGTCCTGTCATTGGGCATTACCGAGCAGAGCCCGGCTCCAGCCTCCTGGTACTCACTCTTTACATCTTTATAAACACTGATGAGGTCACCTCTCAGTCTCTCTTCTCCAAGCTAAAGAGCCCCAGCTCACTCAGTCTCTCCTTACAAGAGAGATGTTCCATTCCCTTAATCATCTTTGTGGTTCTGTCCTGGACTCTCTCAATCAGTTCTATGTCCCTCTTGAACGGAGTGGCACAGAATTGGACACAGTACTCCAGGTGTGGCCTAGGCAGGCCAGAGTAGAGGGGCAGGAGAACCTCTCTCAACCTACTAGCCACAGCCCTTCTAATACACCCCAGGATGGCATTGGCCCTCCTGACCACAAGAGCACATTGCTGGCTCATGGTCAATCTCTCATCAACTAGGACCCTCAGATCCTTTTCCATGTCACTGTCTTCCAACAAGTCAGTCCCTCCCCTATATGGATACCTGGGGTTCTTCTTTCCCAGGTGCAAGACTCTACACTTGTAGAAGGCCCCCATCGACTTCCTGATCCTGATCAGGTGGCTTGTAATAAATACCCACAGCTGTATCACCCAAGCTAGCCTGTCTGTTAATTTGAACCCACAAGCTCTCTACTCCCCTCTTCCACCCCTGGACAGAACTTAAGACGTTCCAGTTGCTCTCTCACATAAAGAGCAGTTCCAATACCTTGCCTTGATGACCACCTTCCAGTCATGTGAGCTGTCCCACCATGTCTCTATAATTGCTACCAGGTCATAACCCTGTGACCGCACATGGATTTCAAACTCCTTCCATTTATTCCCCATGCTGCATGCATTGGTGTATAAACATTTCAGAGATGGAGTTGAGTACATAGTTTTCAGCCTTGAAGGGGGTTAGACCCTCTGGTTATCTAAAATACCAACAGCCTGCTCCTCTTCACAGAATCACAGGATCACAGGAACATCCAGGTTGGAAAAGACCCTCTGGATCACCAAGTCCAGCCTATAACCCTACTCTACAACATTCACCTTAAACCATATCCCTAAGCACCACATCCAAATGACCCTTAAACACATCCAGGGTGGGTGACTCAACCATCTCCCTGGGCAGCTCATTCCAGTCCCTGACCACTCTATCAGCAAAAAACTTTTTCCTGATGTCCAATCTAAACCTACCCAGCCTCAGCTTGAGGCCATTCCCCCTTGTTCTGTCTCCAATTACCTGTAAGAAGAGACCAGCTCCAGCCTCTCCAAAATGTCCCTTCAGGTAGTTGTAGACAACAATAAGGTCTCCCCTCAGCCTCTTCTTTCTAAAACTAAAGAGCCTCAGCTCCCTCAGTTGCTCCTCAATAAGATTTATTCTCTAGGCCCTTCACCAGCTTGATTGCCCTCCTCTGGACCTGCTCCAGTGCCTCCACATCTCTCTTGTATTGTGGTACCCAAAACTGAACACAATACTCAAGGTGTGGCCTCACCAAAACCGAGTACAAGGGATAATCACCTCCGTACTCCTGCTGGCCACAACATTTTTAATACAAACCAGGATGCCACTGGCTTTCTTGGCTTCTTTATAGTGTGCCTGGGCACACTGCTGGCTCATGTTCCGCTGCCTGTCTGTTACAACCCCCAGATCCCTTTCTGCCAGGCAGCTCTCCAGCTGCACTGCCCCAAGCCTGTACCATTGCTTGAGTGCAGGACTTGGCATTTGGCCTTGTTGAAACTCATCTCATTAATGTTGGCACTATTGATCTAACCTATCCAAGTCCCTCTGTAGAACCTCTCTACCCTCATTCAAATCAACACTGTCACCTAACTTGGTGTCATCTGCAAGCTCACTGATGACACTCTCTATGCCTGAATCAATGTCGTCAATAAAGATGTTCAAAACAAGTGACCCAACACAGATCCCTGAGGAGCAGCATTAGCAACCAACCACCAACTGGATTTAACTCTCTGGGCCCTCCTGTCCAGCAGTGCTTTATCCATGAGACAATGTGCTCATCCAAGCCACGAGCAGCCAAGTTGTCTACAAGAATTTTGTGGGGAACAGTATCAAAGACTTTTTGACAGTCTAGGAATACAACAGCCTTTCCTCATCCAGTAGCTGGCTTGTCTTGTCATAGAAGTAGATCAGGTTGGTCAGGCAGGACCTGCCCCTCACAAACCCATGCTGACTTGGCCTGATTCCCTGGTTGTTGTCTGTATGGTGGCATTTGAGATAACCTGCTCCATGACCTTCCCTGGTACCGAGGTCAGACTGACAGGTCTATAGTGTCCTAGATCTTCCTTTCTGCCGTTCTTGTAGATAGGTGTTACATTTGCTACTCTCCAGTCCACTGGCTTCTCCCCAGTTAGCCAGGACTTCTGGTAAATAATGGAAAGTGGCTTAGTGAGCACATCTACCAACTCCTTCAGCACCCTTGGGTGCAGCCCACAGACTTGTGTACATCTAAGTGGCACAGCAGGTCNCTGTATGGTGGCATTTGAGATAACCTGCTCCATGACCTTCCCTGGTACCGAGGTCAGACTGACAGGTCTATAGTGTCCTAGATCTTCCTTTCTGCCGTTCTTGTAGATAGGTGTTACATTTGCTACTCTCCAGTCCACTGGCTTCTCCCCAGTTAGCCAGGACTTCTGGTAAATAATGGAAAGTGGCTTAGTGAGCACATCTACCAACTCCTTCAGCACCCTTGGGTGCAGCCCACAGACTTGTGTACATCTAAGTGGCACAGCAGGTCAGTGACCACTTCCTCATCTATTGTGGTAACCTTGTTCTGATTCCTCTCCATGACTCCCACTTCACAAGGGTGGGTGTGATGATTTGGGAGTTCCCTGCCCCTCTACACTTTGTAAAATCACCCAGACTAGAACTCAACCGGCTGGAAGTTAAGGACTGAAACTCTATTTACAGCTCAGCACAATGTACAAGCAGAGATATACACAATAGACAGGAAGAGTTACAGAAATATACAAGTTAAAGGTAATACAGAAACACAATCCCCCTCCAAGAAATCAGAGCCCCCAGGAAGGGCTCCCAACCACCCTTCCATCTTCTCCCCACCCTTATACCTTACCCCAGGGTTTGTCTTACTTGCAAGGTGAGTTTGGAGGATGGGCCAGGGGCATTAGAAGGAAAGTGGTTCGTGAGGTTACTCAGCAGAGAGGAGAAAGCAAGAAGCTAGACAGCCCAAGAGTGTCTGTGCCCAAGTGTTTTGTATTCTTAGTCTTATACATCTCAGCAAGCCTATGAGTGAAGTAGACATCACCATTGTTTTCTCTTCACAGCCTATAATCTAATTTTCTCCATTAAAATATTCCAATTAGCCTCAAACCAGCACAGTGGGTGCCCAGGGCACTACTGGATCCAGTCCTAAAGACTGAGCCAAAGTAGGCATTGAGCACCTCAGCTTTCCCCTCGTCCTTATTCGTTAGGTTTCTCTCTGCATTCACTAGGGGATGGAGATTTTCTCTGGTCCTCTTTTTGCTGTTAATGAATTTATAGAAACATTTTTTTTATTGTCTTTAACAGGTGTAGCTAGGTTATGCTCTAGCTGTGCTTTGGCTCTCCTAATTTTCTCCTTATGTAGTTTCACTACATCTTTATAACCCTCATGAGAGACACACCCCCTCTTCCAAAGACCATAGACTCTCCTTTTGTTCTTGAGGTCCAGCCTAAGGTCCCTATTTAACCAGGCTGGATGCCTTCCCCACCAACTTGTCTTTTGGCACACAGACATAGCCTGCTCCTGTGATTTAAAGACTTCCTTCTTGAAGTGAGTCCAACCCTCCTGGACTCTTAAATTCTTCAGGATAGCTTCCCAAGGGACTTTGTCCATCAGACCAAACAGGCCAAGGTTTGCCATCCAGAAATCCAAGGTGGCCATTTCACTAACCCCTCTCCTTGTTTCCCCAAGGATAGAGAACTCATGATTATTGAGCTCCTGATGTTCTCCAACCTTTACTTCCCTGACTATTTCTTTTCTGTTCACAAGAAGCAGATCCAAGAGGGCACCTTCTCTGGTTGACTGTCTCACCAATTGTGTCAGGAAGTTATCCTCCACACACTCCAGGAATCTCCAGGATTGTTCTCTTACTGCTGTACTGTATTTCCAGCAGACCTCCAAGAAGTTGTAGTCTCCCACAAGAACAAGGGGTAGCAATTGTGAGACTTGTCGATGAGCCCAGCCAACTCATGTGCAAGGATTCTTGTTCCCTTATGGGACAGATGAACTCTATGCCGATAGATCTGGTGCCAAGAACACTTCTTTGTGGTCAAAACCCCCAAAGTTCTGCTGAAGGGACCATCCTCTAAGCCATGTATTATCACATGGATTTTTCCTTTTGCCTTCAGTATTATTTACTGTCACAGCAGGGATTAAGGGCATCACCACTTGTGCTCCCGAACCCTCCAGTAATCTCCCCAAGGCCTTGAAGTCTTTTCTCATTGTTTTGAACTGCTGTACATTGCTCCATCATGTTCAATCTGCATAACCAGCAGCTGGTAATAGTCAGTTGCTTCCCTGCATGAAGCTGTAGTCATTCATTAACCCCAAGCCAGGGGCTGGGGGCAGACACAAGCCTTCCTGGTGAAGGGAAAATCCACCGATGACCAAGAAGTAATCCATTTTCTCTAATCAATCTAATGCAACCACAGGGACACCACCTGCACTGAAGCTTTGCTGTGATGCCTAGATTTTAATACCTCTCAAAATCCCCTTAGGACATCATAAAATGTCAAGAGAGAAAGCTAATTGTAGTGTCTTGGAAGATTTGTCTTTGGCACAAGTCTTGATCTTTACTTCCTTAGTCAAATCAAGGATATTTAAGGTGGCAGCTGCTTCCACCTATCATCAATTAACACGTAAGTGTACTTAAGAGGAAGCCTGAGGTTACTGGTACTGCCAATCCCTGCCATGAAGGATGGAGAACTACTGTTCTTATTATGGCAGGTGATGTCTAAGCATCTCCAGGGAATTTTCCAGGGAATTCTATTGTAAATTTCCCTTCAAAAGAAGCCACCTCTTCTATGCAGGGAGCAGAGGAGCTAAATACAAGTACTGCATCCCATTGTTGGGTAATTATCAAATGTTTTTTTTATCACAGTACTGACTTCAAAGAGCTGTTCTCATTATATACAGCTAGTGTCACAGAAATGGGGCTTTGTAATCATGCAAACTATTTTTCTCTCAGGTAAATTAGTACTTTGTGTTATTGAGTTGGATTTTTAAAAATCCTTTGGGCTTTTAACCACTTTTTTTTTTTTTTTTTTGAGTTGGGCTCTTGAATTCCTCTAATTTGTTTCAAATTAGCTGAAAAGGAATAGTTCAAATCGAATATTTTGGCACAATTTTTATTAAATATGTATTATTAGATGCATTACCATTAAAAGGGTTGTAAACATTTACAGTATATAGCTCAGAATTAGTATAGCTGAAGTGGGAGTAATTTTTCACTTTTATCACTCTCTGCTATGCCTCACTTACCTACTAAGTGCAGCCTGTTCTGTGTAGCCTTGATGGATGCAGCTACATACTTGTAAATAACAGATATGTTTATATTGCTTGCTGATCAGGAAAGAAGCACATCTTTGCCATGGTCAGGTATCCAGAGCAGCTTTAAGACTCTGCCAGTACCCACAGATCAGTTTTTCAGTTTGTGTCCAGGAAGTTCTCCATTTTCAAGTATTTACAACACGATGGAAAATAACAGAGCTATAAAATGACATAAAAGTTAACTTTACTGTTGACATTTCTGCTTTTTTACTGGTCTCTATAAAGCTATTTTGATGTGCTACACAACAGCATGGGAAAGCTGGGTGAGGACAGAATTTAATTGCCAAGAGGCTATTTCAGAAGATGTTTTGTGCTCCTGTGCTACTGGAATTTGCTTCTGTTTTTGAGACCCTCTCAGAAACAATCCCAAGCACAAATGCAGGCTGGGTGGTGAATGGCTGGAGAGCAACCCTGAGGAAAAGGCCCTGGGAGTCTGGGTTGATGAAAAGCTCAACATGAGCCTGCATTGTGCACATGCAGCCCAGACAGTCAACCGAGTCCTAGGCTGCATCAAGAGAAGTGTGGCCAGCAGGGCAAGGGAGGTGATTCTGCCACTTTACTCTGCTCTTGTTAGACCCCACCTGGAGTACTGTGTGCAGTTCTGGAGCCCTCAGCACAGGAAGGACATGAAAGTGTTGGAGTGGGTCCAGAGGAGAACCACAAAGATGCTCAGAGGGCTGCAGCAGCTCTGCTATGAGGACAGGCTATGAGAGTTGGGATTCTGCAGCCTGGAGAATAGAAGGCTTCCAGGAAACCTTAGAGTAGCCTTCCAGTATCTGAAGGGGGCCTACAGGAAGGCTGGGGAGGGACTATTGACAAGGTTGTGAAACAACAGAACAAGGGGCAATGGGTTTGAACTGGAAGGGGGGAAATTTAGACTGGATGTTAGGAGGAAGTTCTTTCCAGTGAGGGTGGTGAGACACTGGCACAGGTTGCCCAGGGAGGTCGTGGATGCTCCCTCCCTGGATGTGTTGAAGGCCAGATTGGATGAGGCCTTGAGTGAGGTGTACTAGTGGGAGGTGTCCCTGCCTATGGCAGGAGGTTGGAACTAGATGATCCTTGAGGTCCCTTCCAACCTTACCATTCTATGATTCTATGATTCTATAAGCTGAGGAGTTTCTCTGGTTTTGGTTTTTTTAACACATTTAAAATAAAATAATTTTCTTTTCCAGATGAAATTGTATTGACCATAATGATTTGATTCTTTGATCCTAAAGACCAGTTGGTGTCCTCAGAGATTTCAGTGATTTTTTTGCTTTCAACAGTAATAGGTGTGAAATTTTCTACTTTATTATCACATTCCAACAAAAAAATCTCCAGACAAAATGCCAAGATGTTGATCTCTGGGGCATATCTAATTCATGTTTGGAAAAAGAGCTGGCTTCCAATATCTGAAGGGGGCCTGCAGGAAGGCTGGGGAGGGACTTTTGACAAAGTCTTGCAATGCCAGGACAAGGGGCCATGGGTTTGAACTGACAGAAGGGAGATTGAAACTGGATGTTAGGAGGAAGTTGTTTGCAGTGAGGGTGGTGAGACACTGGCACAGGTTGCCCAGGGAGGTTGTGGCTGCTCCCTCCCTGGAGCTGTTCAAGGGGAGGTTGGAGGAGGCCTTGAGTGACCTGTATTAGTGGGAGGTGTCCCTGCCTACGGCAGAGGGTTGGAACTTGGGATCCTTGAGGTCCCTTCCAACTTTACCATTCTATGATTCTATGACATTAAATACATATCACTAACTATTTGGCTTTACAAGTCCACTGTGACTTTCTGCGTTATTTTCTAGCTGATTATAGATAGACCTCGTAAGATGCTGTGCTTGCACCACTGGAAGCAATATGATGACAGCTCAGTCAAATTTATTACAAAATGAGTTCAGATCAATGTGTACCTGCAAAAAATCTAACTGCATGCCTCTATAAAAATATAGTTGCATTTGTACAGTAACATAAAAGAGTGAGAGTGCCTTTATTCAGCACTTTAGAGGATGTATTTTACAAGTGTGTGTCATAATGAACACTGAGACTTTCTTTTTCTGCCTTCTTTATTGTAGTCATTTAAATTAGTGGTTCATTGGGATGTGCTTTAAGATAAAGTGTCCTCTTAACAATGGAGCATCTGAAGGTCTTAGGTTCTTAAAGGGTTTATAATTAAGTCATGAAAATTAATGTATCCAGTTATAATGAATTGTTAATTAGTTTACTTAAAGGGCTGTCACTTCCATACTCTCTGTAGAAGGTGAATATTAGGTTAGTTCTGTCTCTTGAGGTTTCAAAGAAGTTTATGATGTTCCTTGTGGAATGTGTTACTGTCCTTTTTTTTTTTTTAATGAAGAGAACTCCTCTTTCCTGCCAAACATTTATGGATTATTACTGTGAATGATAATGATTCCTCTTCTGCTATGTCTACTCTTAGACATAATCTCGATAATCAGTAACTTTTTTCCTCTATGTGACATTGATAACCATAAATAATAGAACAAAACAGGTGTAACAGAAAATCCTGTCTACCCTTACTCTACCTGACCTCAGAGTACATCAAACAGCTTCTATAAGAAGATGAACTGATAGAAAGAGTATATTCCAAAAATGAAATTCTCTTTCTTACAGAGATATTTGGTCTAAAATATTACACCAACTACAGATGACTTTGGTCTAAAATATTACACCAACTATAGATAAGTATTATTTCAGGTCTATTCTGCATAGAGGTCAGAGTGTATAAACTGTAATAGTAATTTTTAATATGTTTCATCTACAACTGAGCCATTCAAAATGCTTCTGAAAGAAACAAGCATTCTGACCTTTTCATAACAAAAATATTCCCTCTCTCCTCCTCTGTTTGGTGGTTTTTTGGTTTTGGGTTTTTTTTTTTTTTTTTTTTTTGGGTCTGTTTTTTGTTTGTTTGTTTGTCTGGTTTTGTATTGGTTTTGTATGAGTGCTTTCTCAGGTGGCATTGCTGTGGTATTCTAACTGTCCTCAGGCTGAACACAGCTAAGGCAACTGACAGTTAAAAAGATTTTTGGCTGATCACCCAGCTTCTTCAGATTCAACCTGCCATTATGCTATTTTTAGGTGCATTTGAATAAATTAATTCTACCACTGTAGACTTTAGAAACTTTGTAAATACTATAATTAAAGCATAAGTTCCACAGACTTTAGTTAGAGACCAAGGGCTTTTTTTATCTCTCATTAACATCATCTTGTCAAATCACATGAATTGGCTTAATTCCACTCTGGGCTATGAGATAAAATCCAAGTGGTTCCAAATATGTTAAGCAACTGCTAGAAGATATATTTGCATTTTTAATACTCCTGTAATCTACTTTGCCTTGTGGTTTTGTCAAAATAATGGTTACCTATAAAATATGGACCACAGAGAAGTCCTTTTCAGACTCCATACCTGGAGTTGCCCTACACAGAAAAGTATTTACTTGGTGTAACATTAAAGAATGAGGCATAACTATACATATACATATATAGATGCATATCATAGAATCATAGAATGGTAAGGTTGGAAGTGGCCTCAAGGATCATCTAGCTCCAACCTCCTGCCATAGGCAGGGACACCTCCCACTAGCACAGCTCACTCAAGGCCTCCTCCAACCTGGCCTTGAACACCTCCGGGGAGGGAGCAGCCACAACCTCCCTGGGCAACCTGTGCCAGTGCCTCACCACCCTCACTGCAAAGAACTTCCTCCTAACATCCAGTCTAAATCTCCCCTCTGCCAGTTTAAACCTATTGCCCCTTGTCCTGGCATTGCAAGACCTTGTCAATAGTCCCTCCCCAGACTTCCTGTAGGCTCCCTTCAGATACTGGAAGGCTACTCTAATGTCTCCTGGAAGCCTTCTCTTCTCCAGGCTGCAGAGCCCCAACTCTCTCAGCCTGTCCTCATAGCAGAGCTGCTGCAGCCCTCTGATCACCTTTGTGGCCTCCTCTGGACCCGCTCCAACAGTTCCATGTCCTTCATGTGCTGACCTGTTTGTACTACTTGTACTTCAGACGTTTCATGGTTGTTTTGGGGGGAGGATATTCTTTAAGCATAAAATGGAGGACATTTTAATGTCATTTTTTTCAACAAAATACATTTATTCAAAGTAAATGAAACACATTGGGTTCTGTAGAAGTCTCAGTGCAAATTTATTAACCTCATAGGAATTAATAAACATAAGGAGTGAAAAGCCTGGAAGTATTTTGAGCCTACTTTCTAAAGCAACACTTGTTTACTACTTTTGGATTCTTTCCATGAGGGAAATATTACCATTTTAGAATGTTATTTTTCACTCTCTCCTTATCTTAAAAGTAATATAACTTTTTAAATTGCCTTTCTAAAAATTTCTGTACTCCTCACAGTAGGTGATGTATCCTTGAAGACTTTATTGGTTTCTGAAGTAACAACCTGAGAGGTGGATATTTCCTTCACTCCTTCTGAGCATTTTTGTTTGCTTTTGTTATTTTTGTTCATTTGCTTTTAAATAGAGGCTTTAAAAAATTGTTTGGGATAGGACTGTTTATTTTGAAATTTGACTGATTTATTGAATCAGACCTGATAGAAGAAGTTGCTGACTGATTATTCAATATCCATTCTTCTTACTTGTGATTAAGAAATCTGTGGTCTCCAGGTCTCATGCTACTCAGCGACAATAAATCAGCTGGGTTGTTAAATTTCAGGCATACAAGGTGGAACCTTAATCCCCTTTATTTTCTGGTCTGTTAAATTAACTAAATGATAGAGAATATTAAGGCATAGAAGTTTAGGTTTGCTGAAATACTTAAAAAACTTCAATTAATATATATCTATTAGCATACATCTACTTTTATTAATGTACAAAACTATGAATGTCTTAACTTTAACAGATTAGTGAAAATCTTCCTAGTGCAAGTCAAGATGATGTGGCAAGAAAGAAAATAGTTGCACAATGAGTGAGAGTGCTAAAATGTGGAAATTATACCTTTCAGTATCTGAAGGGGGCCTACAGGAAGGCTGGGGGGTGACTATTGACAAGGTCTTGCAATGCCAGGACAAGGGGCAATGGGTTTGAACTGGCAGAGGGGAGATTTAGACTGGATGTTAGGAGGAAGTTCTTTGCAGTGAGGGTGGTGAGACACTGGAACAGGTTGCCCAGGGAGGCTGTGGCTGCTCCTTCCTTGGAGGTGTTGAAGGCCAGGTTGGAGGAGGCCTTGAGTGAGCTGTACTAGTGGGAGGTGTCCCTGCCCATGGCATGGGGTTGGAACTAGATGATCCTTGAGGTCCCTTCCAACCTTACCATTCTATGATTCTATGATTCTATAATCAATAGTCTGGTACAGTTTGGATTTTTTTTCTAGGTTACTTGTTTTTAACTGAAATCTGCTGTGATAAACTGGCTAAATATGAAGTGTTGTTTATTCCACCATGATGAGGAATGCATATTGCACAGATTACACATGTAAAATGTAATGTATGAATTACAAATTCATGCTTTGTCTTAGCTGGAAGGATGAGCTAATTAATGTTCTTCTTAACATTCTTATTTTTCAAATTAAGGCACAATGCAATTGTGGGAAAGTGAACATATTTGCACTGTGTTAGAGAGGCTTTCTGTGCTATGTTTGATATGGATGATCCTCATTTTCAGTTTCACTCTGAGGAATCTCTGCTTTAATAGTTAAGGTAGCTTCCTACCTAAATTGAGAAGAATGTGTGACTGGAAAGGGGTGAAGAAATGAAAATACTATGAGGCATTGAAAGGAGAAATGTTATACAGCTTTTCCCTTTCCTTTCTTCCCTCCCTCTCCCCCACCTTGTTTTTGTAACTGTTGTTATTGCTGTCATTGCTTTGCTCACAGGTGCTGGATGTTCATAATTTTTTTTCAGCTCCTTCCTTGTTATTCATTGTGGAGTCTCCTTCAAACCTTGCCTTGATGTGTTCCTATGAGACCTGCCCTAAGTGATCCTGCTTTGCAGATGCGTTGGACTTTATGCTCTCTAGAGGTCTTTTCCAACCCTTAGCATTCTATCATTTTTATGATTCTATTCTGTGTGCCCTTTTACATAAGTCTGCCTTTTTGTTTTGTTTTATTTTGTTTTCCTTTTGCACAGAAATTCTCTGTGATGATAGATTCTCGTGGTCTGCAGTTGTCACCCTCATAGTGCCCACAGGCAAGCGTGAATGTAGCTGTAGTTAGCTGTTTTATTTCCAGGTCCAAATGTTTTGAGTTGTTTTTTTGGGTTTTTTTTGTTGGTTTTTTCCCACTTAGCACAGGGACCAAAAACCTTTGATGTTTTTCTTCGCAGCCTTGTTACCAGTGACTCTCTTGCCACAGACACAAACACCCATGTACCAGCATTCATACTCTGCACCAGAGAGAGCTTCCATCCCATTAAACTGTGGGATCTGTGTTGTTAGTCAGTGGTTCTTACTACTTCAGAGGTTGTCAACCCAAAAATGAGTTTGTCTGTTGCTTACAACTGTGGTAGGTGAAGAGTGCCTGTCTTACCTACACCTTCAATGAGGTTTCACCTGATCCCAAAAGAAGTGCTTTTTCTTCTGGTGGAAGAATATGAAAACCACTGAAGTATTAGGAATTATACTGACAGGTAAATATGGCACACTGAGACTTCAGTGTTTATAGCTTTGCACAATGTACAGCAGATATTTACACTATATGCAGAATATATACAGAAATATACAAATAAAAGGTAATACAGCAACACAACTCCCCTCCCAGAAATCAGAGACCCCAGGAGGGGCTCCCAACCACCCTTCCACCTTCTCCCCACCCCTGTACCTTACCCCAAAGGTTTGCCTTATGTGCAAGGTAAATTAGGAGGATCAGCCAGGGGGTTTAGAAGAAAAGTGGTTAGTGAGGATTAATGAGCAGAGGAGTCAGAGCCCAGAAGCTGCTAGATCGCCCCAGCAACTCCTGCTCCAGCAAGAGCCAGAGAGAGACTGACTTATCTAATGTTTTGGTTAGTGTTCCCAAACAATTCTCCAGCAAGCGTATGAGTGAAGTAGACGTCATGATGTTTTCCTTTCACAACCTATAGTGTAATTTTCTCCATTAAAATATTCTAATTAGCCTCAAACCAGCACACAAGTCAAAAAGCTTTGTATTTTAAAACCTTGAATGAAGAGCCTTGTTGATGACCCAGAGAGGAAAAACTCAAATTCTGCTTTGACTAGGCTGAAACATAGAATCATAGAATAGTAAGGTTGGAGGGGACCTCAAGGATCATCTAGTTCCAACCCTCTGCCATAGGCAGGGACACCTCCCACTAGTACAGGGCACTCAAGGCCTCCTCCAACCTGGCCTTCAACACCTCCAGGGAGGGAGCAGCCCCAACCTCCCTGGGCAACCTGTTCCAGTGTCTCACCACCCTCACTGCAAAGAACTTCCTCCTAACATCCAGTCTAAATCTCCCCTCTGCCAGTTTAAACATCTCCGCTATGTATTTTTTTCTTCTTAATCGCTTAATTTTAATTGCATAAAAATGATCAAATTTAAATCTTAAAGCAGCTTTTCCTGTCTTGTCAGCTGTTATGCAATTCCTGCAGGAAAGGAACAGGACACTGCATTGTCTAAAAGAATTTTTATAAGTAGGCTATTATAAAGATAGAAAGTATCTGTTTTCATTGTAACCTAAATACACAGTTATGTAACATTTTGGCTACTAAAATGGAGATACTTTTATCCATCGCTGAAAATATGATGAAAGGTATCATATATAGGGGCAATGGTTTCCATTTAGAGAACAATAGGCTTAGACTGGATGTTAGGAACAAGTTCTTTACCACAAGGGTGGCAGAACACAGTTTGCTCAGGGAGATAGTTGAAGTTTCTTTGGTTTCTTCCCTGGAGTTATTCAGGGTCAGGTTCAACAGTGCTCTGGGCAACCTGATGTAGTGGAGGATGTTCCTGCTCACCACATGGGGGTTGGACTAGATGACTTTTAGAGGTCCCTTCCAACTCAACCCAATCTATGATCCTATGGTACAGCTTTTAAATCCTTGTAAGTATCAGGCCTGAATTTAGAAGGAAAACAGAGATGATGAGTGGAACAGTTTAGTGCAGAGTCTAAGCTATCATGGACCATGAGAAGGGATCACTACATTATGAAACAAGACACTAAGGAAAGTAATGGGCTTATTTTATATTTATTCATTCATTGCTCTCAATCACACCACTTCTACACCAGGCATCCAATTGATCTCTGATATTTTTAGAACTCCACTGCAAGGTCAAAGAAAGATCTGTATCTGATTTCTTCCTAGACCATCTGCTCAGAGCTGGGACATCAACAAAGTATTTCTGTCTACCCAGGCTTAGTCTCTTTTCAAATCTTCTTTAGTAAGGCCTCTACATTTCCCTTTTTCACATTCATTTTGACAGAAAGTTGCTTTCAACCCTTTTTGCATCTTTCTGCAACTTGATTCACCACATTTCTCATGTGGCAGATTCTCCACCTTTATAAGTTGTATTTGTCCCAGATACTTCCATCATCTTCTACAGAAAACACTGGCAAGGGTTTTTGAACTCTCCAGATCATCTCTGCACTTGTAATTTAGTTCTTTTAATACCTAATCTTTTTCCTGAGGCACTTGCTTTGGGAGACACTTTAGACATGCCTGCACCATCCTAGACTGTAAAAAAAAATCTTTCTGCTGTAAAGATTAACTTGCATGCTTCCACAGGAATCAGATAGGCAATATTACTCACTGACCTAAACTACCAAAGCTCTGCAGTTCTCCCACTACCCCATCTCTCCTCACTGTGTCAGTTGTGCCTGGAGAGGGTGGGACATGGTGACCTTGGGTTCTGCTCCTTCCATGCAACCCTCAGTAAAACTGAAAATGCAGGGCAAGAGGAGGAAGCTGCTCTTACCATGCACTTTGCTGGACTGTAAATGGAATGAACAGGCATTTATGAAGGATTTTTTAAAACCTAAATTATTAATTTCTGAACTCATTGAATTTCTGTCTTCTAAGAAAGGAAACAATAGCTTGAGGAATGTAACAAGGATATTTCATAGAATCATAGAATGGTAAGGTTGGAAGGGACCTCAAGGATCATCTAGTTCCAACCCCCTGCCATAGGCAGGGACACCTCCCACTAGTACAGCTCACTCAAGGCCTCCTCCAACCTGACCTTGAACACCTCCAGGGAGGGAGCAGCCACAACCTCCCTGGGCAACCTGTGCCAGCTTCTCACCACCCTCACTGTAAAGAACTTCCTCCTAAAATCCAGTTTCAATCTCCCCTCTGCCAGTTTAAACCCATTGCCCCTTGTCCTGTCATTGCAAGACCTTGTCAATAGTCCCTCCCCAGCATTCCTGTAGGGCCCTTTCAGATACTTGAAGGCTACTCTAAGGTCTCCTGGAAGCCTTCTCTTCTCCAGGCTGCAGAGCCCCAACTCTCTCAGCCTGTCCTCATAGGAGAGCTGCTGCAGCCCTCTGATCATCTTTGTGGCCTCCTCTGGACCCCCTCCAACAGTTCCATGTTCTTCATGCATATTTAGATTAATCTATCTGCAAATACAGCATATGTTTGGCATAATCTAGTTGAATTTAGAAGGAAAAATATGTATTATCTTTATGCTTCATTTACACATCTGTTTATATACAACTGTATTATTTTTATTGTCTTTGTCACTGATAGTACAGATAAAAGGTAATTTTGTTTAAACACCTACTGATAAGTCTTTTTCCTGAAAGCTGAGATACACATCTGAGCATGGGCAGATCATGGCCTATAGTGTAAAATGCTGGCTCCAGCTGAGAAAATGCATGGTGAATGGAGAACTTGAGACAGCGAGGCCAGTGTCTGGCATTAGGTTACAACAGGTTGGAAGGATGATTCTATTACAGTGTCAGATTAAAGTAAAGAAATAAAAATCTTAAAAAGCCAGTGGTCTAAAATACACCCGGTTTTGAGATGCAGCCTTAAAATACCAATGGGAAGTCCTGTAGGTGAAATTTCACAGTCTTTGACAGTGCAGTTTGAGTTCTTTGACCATCAAGGACATTTAAAAACTTTGCTGGCATGCAAAAAGACAGTGTTCCCCTTGTATTTTGTCTTGTTTTGTATAGTCATTATCCTTTAGAAACTTTTGTCTTTGTATCTACTTTAATGACCCTGGTAACGTTACTAGAGGCAAAACGTATGGCAGCATTCTTCTTAAACAGCATAGAAATAATGATTTAAGGTCATAATGTGCCATTTCCATAGGGATCTAATTTTGGGCCAGATGGCACATGCTGTTTAAACTGTTCCATGAATTAAATCAAAGAGGTTAATTTTAGTTGTTACACACAAGACATCTCTCAGCACAAAAAGAAAGTCAAGTATAGCTGCGTTTTTCTTAATAACTGCTCCAAAATGTGTATTCAATTTCTAACAGGAAACATTTTCTTTCCTATCCTCTGAGAATCAATATAACTTCTCTAATCAGAGAAAGCAAAGAGTTAATATATCCCCTATCGTGATTTACCCTGGAATAGGACCACTACCAACCATTTGAAATCACATTTACTAGTATACACATTTCACTTAGTTTCCCGGGCCTAAAAAAGATTTGTCTTGAAGCAAGTTTATGTTTAGCTTTTGATGAAAAGCATGGAAAGCCTCCTTTTCCCAGTAGCTTTCTCCTAAAAGTTGATTTGCCTTTCTAGGGTTAACAGAGTGATGTCTAACTCTGTCCCTGAATCTCATCTTCCTGTTGTGAACACAACCCCTGTCCTGCATGACTTCGTATTACCAAGCAGGGACCATGAGTACTATGAGCATTTAAAATTTGTACATCATAGAATGGTAAGGTTGGAAGGGACCTCAAGGATCATCTAGTTCCAACCCCCTGCCATAGGCAGGGACACCTCCCACTAGTACAGGTCACTCAAGGCCCCCTCCAGCCTGGTCTTAAACACCTCCAGGGAAGGAACAGCCACAACCTCCCTGGGCAACCTGTGCCAATGTCTCACCACTCTCACTGTAAAGAACTTCTTCCTAACATCCATTTTCAGTCTCCCCTCTGCCAGCTTAAACCCATTGTCCCTTCTCCTGTCATTGCAAGACCTTGTCAATAGTCCCTCCTCAGCCTTCCTGTAGGCCCCCTTCAGATACTGGAAGGCTACTATAAGGTACATCCTCCCTGGGCAGCTTGTGCCAGTGTCTCACCACCCTCACTGCAAAGAACTTCCTCCTAACACCCAGTCTAAATACGGAGGAAAGTCAACAACCTCCCTGAGATACTTGTACTTTGAAGGAGGAGTCATGAGAATAACAGCTTGCCTGAGCTTATATAGCTTTTTATTATTCTTTCAAGTAGGTGGAAGAGGAAACTTTGATCTACTGGATCAATATCACAAGTAGCTTTAAGTTTATTTCCATCATTACCAAAAATCTACCCAGGGAGGTTGTGACTGCTCCCTCCCTGGAGGTGTTCAAGGCCAGGTTGGAGGAGGCCTTGAGTGCCCTGCACTAGTGGGAGGTGTCCCTGCCTATGGCAAGGGGTTGGAACTAGATGATCCTTGAGGTCCCTTCCAACCTTACCATTTTATGATTCTATGATTCCATGATTCTATGACTTGTTTATTAATAGCCACTGAAGTTCATGGCAATTTTAGTTTTGGGCACACTGGGAATGACTGCCCTCTCTGTTGCTAGTTCAGAGACATCAATAACTAGAAATGCTCTTCCTTGGGCAATTGTAGAAAAATGTCCCCTGCTTCCTCTCAAGGTAATGTATCTCTTGTGCCTGCGGTTTTCTTTACAGTGCTGAAAACAAACCCTAAGCTTGTTTCTAGTTTTCTTTCTACTGTCAGCTCTTTTAGATATTGTATACTGCACATCTGTGTGAAAAAATAGATTATACCTAGCGAACTAATGGCTGCTTAATCCAACTGATACCTGAATTAATTCAGAACTTTGTGATCTGTCACAGCTAGTGTCAAAGGATGGTGAAGGCTAAAAGTAGTTTCTACATGAAGGAGGAAAGCAAGGAAAAAAAAAAAGGCTTTACCAAGTTCTCATTCTTCTCTGCTTGGGATGGTTGAGAATAGTTATTCAAAGTGGATGCAACACACAATGTGCAGAGTGTTTAACCTTATGACTGCAGATGCATTACTTACAGGAATGAATTTTGCTCTAGCTAGGGACAATTAGAACATGAGAGAAGATGAAAGCCTTTAGCAGATGAAAGCAAGACTGTCTCTGGTATTTCTTTATCAAAGCCTGAATCTAAAGAATTAAACTTCAGAGGGAATGTGTTATTAGGCAGAGAGGACACTTCAGAATCAGTTTTCAGTCAACCTTGGAAGACAGTAATTTACTGAAAGAGTAACCCTCCTAAGGAGGAAGTTTGGTCTTCTTTTACCATAAACTGAATTATTTTATCCTGAATCATGATTGTTGTTGCTTAAATTAGATCATTTCATTCAAACAAAATGTTTTTTAAGCATAAGTTGTCATTTCATATCAGAAGCTCAGCCACACCTGGGAAGCTGATCAGTTTGAATATGCAGTTATTTTGCAACGTGTAAACTATACACTTGTCAAATCCTATTGTCATTAGGAAAAATGAAAATGCTAAATGTCTTACAGTTCAGTAGTCTTCTTCCTTTCATTACTAACAGTTAACATGATCAGCACATAATTTAGAAGGTCTCTTGATGTGGTAAAAGACACTACCTTTATCTAAAAAATATTTTCTGGCTTCTACCCCTTGAACATGACAGCTACAGTGACTACTTCCTATTATTTCAGTTCCTACCTGGAAGATGAATGGCCATTTTATTTCTGGATTGACTTCTGTAGCCCTGGTTTTATGAGTTTGCTTTTCAGACACTGGGTCTGAAGGGAGTGAATTGTTAAAAAAATTCTATTTAATGTGTCTCATTGGAAAAGAACTTCTTTACTGTGGTTATAGAAAGCAGATGCAGTGAATATTTAAGTTTAAACTATCATAATATCTTATGATAGTATCATCAACACCATGAGAGATTACTGAAGAAATAAAGTCATGGTTGCAGCAATTAGAAATTGTTTTGGAGAAAGTCTTTGAAAATACAAAGATTTTCATTTGTATTAGTAACAATATTGAGTGATTAAACAAAACTAGATTACAAAAACTTGGAGCTAAAAGGTCTTGTTGGTATGAGTCTTCCAGTCCATTTCCCCAGGTTTAGATTGGCTTATACTGTGGCTGGGTTATGAAATCGATTCTTAGTCACTCAGACATTATAATACTCTACTGAAAAATATCTTGCTTTATTTATATTGATAGTTCAGTGTACTAAATGAGAGTAGAAAAGTGTTCCCTCCACCCTTAGTGTATGTACAGTATAGACCTGTTAATCTTCCCTCAGAGTGTGTGCAATATATGAAAAAAAATAAAAATTTAATTGTATAATGAACCAATGAACAAAGTATTTAAATTTCACAGGCATTACTATTTTGTGGGAAAAAAATCTAATTAGGTTAATGAGAGTTTAAATCATCATTGAAAAAAATTACATGTTCTGCAGTTAGTGGGAAAAAAAGTCACATACTAAGAAGTAGACAAGCAAGAAAAAAGTGAAAATCTCATCTAAATTGGAGGCATTTAACTGTAGAAAGGAATAAGAACAGAAAACGAACAATAATTTAGAAAAGTGCAGTATCATTTCACAGACAGAATGTTTAATTTTATGTTGGATTCATCTGAAACCTACAGGTTGTGAAGAAGACTTTGTTTATAGATGTAGATATACAGGCATACAAATACAGTCAGCTATTAAATAAAAAAGGCCTATCTTTATATTCCTCACTGCAGGCTACAGCACAACATTAAGCATTAACTCTCTGTGGGCTCAGTAAGATATTTCCAAACTGTAGCTTTCTGGAGAAACTTCCATTTCCCTTGTCTGGGCAGACTCCCCAGTTATGCTTAGACTCTGAGCTGGGGTGAGATTAGGTGTGTGTCATCCTCTCCTCCTGCTCTAGGAGAAAGAAATCCAAGGCTGGATCTCGGCTGGGTCTGTGATCTGGTTGACTGAAGGTCTAGGTCTTGCATATGCTTCATACACTATAACGTGCTTGAACGTGTCCAGAGAAGGGCAACAAGGCTGGTGAGAGACCTTGAGCACAAGCCCTGTGAAGAGAGGCTGAGGGAACTGGGGTTGTTTAGCCTGGAGAAGAGGAGGCTCAGGGGGGACCTTCTTGCTGTCTACAACTACCTGAAGGGTGCTTGTAGCCAGGGGGAGGTTACCTTCTTCTCTCAGGCAAGCAGCACCAGAACAAGAGGACACAGTCTCAAGCTATGCCAGGGGAAGTTTAGGCTGGAGGTGAGGAGAAAGTTCTTGACTGAGAGAGTCATTGACTGCTGGAATGGGCTGCCCAGGGAGGTGGTGGAGTCACCGTACCTGGAGGTGTTCAAGGCAGGTTTGGACGTGGCACTTGGTGCCATGGTCTGGTCTTGAGGGCTGTGGTAATGGGTTGGAATTGAAGATCTTTGAGGTCTCTACCAACCTTGGTGATACTGTGATAATTTAATTTAAAAACATGATCCAGCACAGTAGATACAGGAATCTGAAGGGTGCCTACAGGAAGGCTGGGGAGGGACTATTGACAAGGTCCTGCAATGACAGGACAAGGGGCAGTGGGTTTAAACTGGCAGAGGGGAGATTTAGACTGGATGTTAGGAGGAAGTTCTTTCCAGTGAGGGTGNGGAAGAAGTTCTTTGCAGTGAGAGTGATGAGACACTGGCACAGGTTGCCCAGGGAGATTGTGGCTTCTCCCTCCCTGGAGGTGTTCAACTCCAGGTTGGAGGAGGCCTTGAGTGAGCTGTACTAGTGGGAGGTGTCCCTGCCTATGGCAGGGGATTGGATCTGGATGATCCTTGAGGTCCCTTCCAACCTTACCATTCTATGATTCTATCTTGTCCTGTCTTGAAGTTGTTATAGAATATAGCTCCTTAGTATGGAGGTAGCAGAGGTATGACAGTGTGTAGTGGTTCTGAGTGTCACCCCCCCACCCTATATGGGAGGTCAGGTGTGCAGTTTGCACTGTGTGACACATGGCCAGGATATATATGTGCTGCTTTGCAAACTGTTTATATGTTCTATTATGTTTTAGTGATGGTATCTGTTGCTATTGGCTCTCATTATGTGTCTGTCAGTTGGATATGCAAAACACACGTTATCCATATTAACTTTGGCATTTTGGGGTGTGGCCGTTTGAGTTAGATTCCTACCTCAGACAAAACAAACAAACAAAAAAAAAAAACAAAAAAAA
>VWZE01013343.1:55810-82414 GCA_013396675.1 Eubucco bourcierii
CCTTCCCCGTCTTCCCGCAGGTTATTATATCTATTTGTAATAATTTTCTTGTTTTCTCTTCCCTATACTGTTATATTTAAACTGTAAGAAATAAGTTTGTTCTTTTTTTTTTCTTGACTTCATAACAAAACCAAAAAGAAAAAAACTACGTGTTGTGGTGATTTTGTTCTACCAGGGGAGGGATCCACCCTAACCTGGTACATGGGGTGACAAAATACCTTGAAAAATTTCAGCTGCACTTCTAATTGAATGCTGTCAGTCTAATGACACAGCTCAGGTATGCTTGAGTCTGTGGTAGGTGATTGCGAAGGCAGCAAATGCAAGCCTGGGAATACATACTGCCATGTCTAATCATTTCAGAACTCATAAGGTTCAGTGAGTGGATCAAACAATTTAGAGTCTATCACTTCAATATACTGAGATCAAACCATTGCAGCTGCTGTCATGATGGCAAGGTGTCAAATTGTCTTTCAGGCATATTTCATTGCTCAGCTAGGTTCAAAAACTCATTAGGATGCAAACAAGGATGAATGTGTAATCGTTTCATTCTAGAGCTGAGAAGAAATTTGACTGCAGTAAGCAAATAATTTCCAATGAATAATTGATTTCAATATCACCTATTCTGTTTAGGAAATTTCTGCTAGTCTATTGCAAATTTCACTGGTCTGTTAATTGTATCTAGTCTATGCATTTAAAAGTGACTGGTCATTTCTTGAATGGTATAAGTGAGCACAGGCCCATAATATGCACAGGTTTCTTTTATGTGGAAAGTTGAAATTCTGCACATAAAAGCTACAAGATATGTGTTTGGCAGACATTTTAAGTTTCTACTTTCCAAGCCAAGAAAATTTGAGTGGTAAAAGCAGTGGTAATATTGCAGTACTCAAGTATTCTTGAGAAGCTGTTCACAAGAATCATAGAATGGTAAGGTTGAAAGGTCAAAGATCATCCAGTTCCAACCCCCTGCCATAGGCAGGGACATCTCCCACTAGTACAGCTCACTCAAGGCCTCCTCCAGCCTGGTCTTGAACATCTCCAGGGAGGGAGCAGCCACAATCTCCCTGGGCAACCTGTTCCAGTGCCTCACCACCCTCACTGCAAAGAACTTCCTCCAAACATCCAGTTTCAATCTCCCCTCTGCCAGTTCAAACCCATTGCCCCTTGTCCTATCATTACAAGACCTTGTCAATAGTCCCTCCCCAACCTTCCTGTAGTCCCCCTTCAGATACTGGAAGGCTACTCTAAGGTCTGTTGGAAGCCTTCTCTTGTCCCGGCTCCAGAGCCCCAACTCTCTCAGCCTGTCCTCATAGGAGAGCTGCTGCAGCCCTCTGATCATCTTTGTGGCCTCCTCTGGACCCGCTCCAACAGTTCCATGTCCTTCCTGTGCTGAGTGCTCCAGAACTGCACACAGTAGATCAGAAGATCACAAACAGAAATGAAAAGGAATTTTGCATTTAGCTAGATTTGGCTGTAGGTTGCCTTTCTACTTATTTATTGATGTTAATCCCTACTTCAAGCCATCAAAGCATTCTCCAGTGGTTTTCTGTTAAAGACTGGAACAACAGAAATGAGAAGAGAATATTATAATGTGCCTTTAATATACAAAACATTTTCATCAAGTCACTCGGGCTCCAAGATGGGCTCACAGCCAGCTCTTCAAGTGGATTCATAGGATAAGAAAACCTGAGTAAAAGACCTTGCTGCTTTGTGAATATCCAGTATCAGGGAACTCATCCTTCTCTAATCCTTGCTGCATATTAGGTCTCTTTCTTTGCCTACAGGATGTGTACCAAAGGGCAGTTTCTCTCAGGAAGAAATCAGGAAGAAATTGGGCCACACTGCCCCAGAAGTGTTGACCTCTTTGTATGCATTGCCAAAATCAGACAGATTTTCAGGGCTTATCAAGACTACTCAGGGTATCAGGAACCTTACTTAACATGGCAGCTGGTGCTGTGTGCTGCTGCTGCCCTATTTGTCTTCTCAAAGATGTAAAGCAAAACCTTTAAATCAGTGCTGACTCTTCTATTCCTCTTTTCCTTTGACCTCCCATTTTTGTACGTATATCAAGCTGTCGACATGCTTTTCCCCCAACCTCCTCTAAGATACTTGAAAATACAGGGGCTAATCAACTGGCTCCTCCCTCAGTGAATTGAACTGATCTTGGTTTTAAACCAACAGAACTTCCCTGATTTCAGTTTTAAATGAGGGGAAAGGAAGAGGCCTTTATATCTTCCAGAAAATTGAAGAAAAGCTCTGTTCTTGTATTCAAAACAAATGCTGTGGGTGGGATAACATTTGCCAAGGGAAGTCCTGAATTTGGAACTCAGATATATCAACACTCAATTTTAAGTTAATTGTACAGAAATTCTAAGGCACTCAGAATGACTGTGTTTATTAGGCCATGGAATACAGAGGCAGCTGTCAAATGTCTGGATGCACATGCTAAATATAAATAATTCATGGGACTTCTAAACCAGTTAGGTGTTACAGCAGTTCAACTTTTCCCTGTGCTGCTTTACAGGCAGTACTTTTGTTACATTTAGCTACTAGTTGATAAGAAATATTGATTGGCAGACAGCATCTCCTTCTTTTATCATTGTTAATGTGAAGAATGGCCTTGTATTGGCTAACAACCTATGCTCTCTAATTCTGAAGCAAGCAGGCACAAGATGCATTAGCATGTTAATAGAACTCTGCACCCTAAGGCTCCAGTTTATCAGATATTAAGAACTCATTAGCAATTTGCAAACAGGAATGGACAGGATTCATTAGCATGCTAATGCTACCTGAAAATACGCAGTTATTGTTACATCAAACATAAAACAGTAGCAGTGATAGGATCTCTTAGACCTGAGCTTTCCCTGTAACTTTGTTTTGATAAAACACACTGTAGTGTTCAAAGTTGATTGATGGTTTAAAGCATCTTACAACTGAATTATTGCATAAAGACTCTTTCAAAGGGCCAGATTTTCAGAGGTGCTCATATTTAGATCATGTCATAGCTACCCCAGTGATTAGATCTTGGCATATAGTCTAGACACTAGGTGATTGGTATCATGTACCTATAATACATGGAGAGCAGCCAAACAGAAAGGGATCTGGGGATGCTGATTGACACCCGCCTGAACATGAGCCAGCAGTGTGCCCAGGTGTCCAAGAAGGCCAATGGCATCCTGGCCTGCATCAGCAATAGTGTGGCCAGCAGGAGCAGGGAGGTCATTCTCCCCCTGTACTCGGCACTGGTTTGGCCACACCTTGAGTACTGTGTCCAGTTGTGGGCCCCTCAATTGAAGAAGGACATTGAGGTGCTTGAGTGTGTCCAGAGAAGGGCAACGAGGCTGGGGAGAGGCCTCAAGCACAAGCCCTATGAAGAGAGGCTGAGGGAGCTGGGATTGTTTAGCCTGGAGAAGAGGCTCAGGGGAGACCTTATTGCGGTCTGCAACTACCTGAAAGGTGGTTGTAACCAGGGGGAGGTTACCTTCTTCTCTCAGGCAAGCAGCACCAGAACAAGAGGACACAGTCTCAAGCTGTGCCAGGGGAAGTTTAGGCTGGAGGTGAGGAGAAAGTTCTTGACTGAGAGAGTCATTGACTGCTGGAATGGGCTGCCCAGGGAGGTGGTGGAGTCACCATCCCTGGAGGTGTTCAAGGCGTGTTTGGACATGGCACTTGGTGCCATGGTCTAGTCTTGAGGTCTGTGGTAATGGGTTGGACTTGATGATCTTTGAGGTCTCTTCCAACCCTGGTGATACTGTGTGATAAAGACACACAATAGCAACCCCTGAGGAACATCACATATCACTTAGTCTCCACTTGGACATTGAGTCATTGACTTCAACTCTTTAACTGTGACCATCCAGCCATTTCCTTATCCACTAAGTAGTTCATCCACCATATCCATGTCTCTCCAATTTAGAGACAGTGTCTAATACCTTGCACAAGTCCAGGTAGAGGGTATCAGTTACTCTTCCCTTATCCACCAAGGCTGTAATCCCATCACAGAAGGCCAAAAAACTTGTCAGACGTGACTTTGTCCTTAGTGAAGTCACGTTGGCTGTCATAATCACCTCTTTTTTATTCCATGTGCATAGTTTCCATTAAGATCTGCTCCATAATCTTCCTAGGCACAAAAGTGAGCCTGGCCTATAGTACCCTGAATCTTTTTTTTTTTTTTTTTTTTTTTAATTTCCCCTCTTAAAAATGGGGGCTATATTTCCCCTCTTTCAATCCAGTAACACAATTAAACATGACATTGGCAATGAATCAGCTTAGATCATAGTTTAGCCAGTTCTTCATGCCTTATAACAAGTTCCCATTTTTCAGTCACCGTCTTAATATTTTCAAGCACAGACTTCTTGCCTTTTTACTCAGCTCTCCGCTATCCCACCTCATCCTATCCCTCCAAGTAAAGGCTTCTGGTGTTTTCTGAAGATGTAACTTGCTATATAGCACTTCGTGTTCGTAGAGTTAGGGATCATACTTCTTTTTTTTTTATGCTCTGTAAATAGACTTTGGATTTCATCAATTTGTTTACTATTCATTATTGATCGGATGTATCACAAGAACACATTTCAATCTGTGAACAGCATTTATTGACTGCAGCTACTTCAGTATTACTGGTCTCACTGATGTGATTGGTCACTTTAACTATACAGCTTTGCTTTTCTTCATTGGCTTGTTTTGTGGTCAAAATATGAGGTCAGTCGCTGCCTTGGGAAAAGGAAATGTAGTGGTTGTGGTGCCATAGTATTGGAATCAAGGAACTCTTGCTAAATAGTGGAAGCTGCTGAACGTAAAGGCAGATTAAGACTCTCCAGACCACTGGTAACAAATGTGTACTGCCAATGACTATGAAGTGGGCTGATGTTCACAATTCCATTTGCTCCCTTTCACACAGATGGACACTAAATATTGGCTGTAACAAAATACAGTATGCTTGCACACAGTGAACAAAGGCTGTGTTGAGTGAAGAAGAGAAGAGAAGGGATTGAAAGAGTAATGAAATAAGAAAAAAGCAAAAGACAACTATAGACACGATAGAGGATGAATTAGCAGTTTCTTTCACTTTTCAATATTCTCCTGTGCAATTTCTCTCTTTTCTTTTCTCTATTATCCTGTACACGGATTTTTAAGCTGCTCAAGTACATAAGTTTTGCTGTTCAGGACTTCCAGACTGAGTCTCTTAACACTTGAACAGTGAACTTTTATGCTCCTGTTTCATGCATGGGGCACCATCATAAATGATACTCAGTTTCTAATGTCTCATAAATAAAATAAAATGGAAGAGGAGTTGTCCAATTTTGCTTGAACAAACATGCCAGTGTTATTCAGATTATTTTCCAGTTCAATTTGAAGCCACTTTTCTTCTATGTGTATGCCAAAACTCTGATTGCACGAGGCCTCTTTGGCCTTATAATAAGCAAGTCAAACTAGATGATATTCAGTCTCTCCTTTCCATAGCATTGCAAAACTGCATCAAATATTTCATACTGGAAATTATGCATATATGTTTCTGGAAAAAAATTGTTAATTAGGTCTGTTTTGGAAGATTAACTATCAATGGATGAGACTTACAAGAAGGATGGAGAGGGGAGAGACTGTTTGTGAAGGCCTGTGGTGATAGGACAAGGAGCAATGGCTTCATACTAGAGAAGAGCAGATTTAGATTGTAATGTTAAGAATGAGTTCTTTACCATGAGGGTAGTGGAACACTGGAACAGGTTGCCCAGGGAGGTGGTCAGCATCTCATCCCTGGAGATATTCAAGGTCATCCTCAACAGGGCTCTGGGCAACCTGGAGGATACTCCTGCTCACTGCATGGGGGTTGGACTAGATGATCTTTGGAGGTCACGTCCAACCCAGACCATTCTATGATTTTATGATTGTTGTACCTTTAAATTTTGTACCTACCAGAGCAGTTTAACTTGTGCTAAGCTTTTGCATCCCACTAATGAGATGGATTAATTAACACAAACTGGGCTGGTAGAGTATCAGTTGGAGTGCAAAAGCTACCCCAGAAAACAGTTATTGATCAGAGATGATTTACTATGAAAATGTTGCTTTCTCTGATTGATTTGCTATGTTGTTTTTCTCATTCCTGTGGTGCTTTCTTACATTGTGTGATTTCCCTCTTTCAGAGGAAACAACTGTTGCACTAAAGATGATGTGGTGGCTGGTGTGCTGTTGTGCCAAGCATTAAATCATTACTATAAAGGTAAAGGTTGTTCATGTAAGCAGAAAGGAGTCACTTGTAGGTTTGACAGTAACCTGTCTCCCAGTACCACCTCCCTGTGACATTTCTGGCTCAATTTTGTGTGTTACGCTGAGTCATCAGTCACAATCTTTTCTTCTAACTGCTTTCAGTTGCAAAAGGCATCTTGGCTAAGGAAAACAACAGAATGTCAGAGGGAAAAAATAATGAGTTATCATGAGAAACATTTGGAAAATGCCAGACATTTGGAAGTATACTTTCTGAAATCTTTGAAGATTAAGCCCTCAGTTGCTGTCAGATAGCTATTTGTTTAGCCAGAGGTGGCCTTGTGTTCAAGACAGAAAACAAACCTCAGTGGGAAGTACTTCAGCAAGTACTGCAATTCATTTAACTACACCCTTTGCAATCTGGCAAATGTTCAGACACGCTAAAACAATGTTGGACTGGCTATGTCCTGGGGGGTGGCATTATTCAGTTTGAGTATGAGTTTTAAAAATGAGAATTTCCAACATTCACAAGTTGTTTTTTTTCACCATGAGCAGGTAAATCTAAATGTCAGTTGTTCAACACAAGGGCTAATAAATTAGAAAGACAAAGAGGCTATCATAAAGACACGTGACATCATAACTATTTTATGGATTTAAATGCATCTCAGCAGTAGAATTGTAATAGCTGTCAGTATTTAGAAGAACCTTAAACTGATGTAGAGTGGCATGCTTACAGATGCTTTTCCATGTTGAACAGAAAATTCATGGGTTTTGTGGAGTGACTGTTGTCATTTCACCCCAGCTAGCAACTAAACTTCACTGAGCCACTCATTGACTTCGCTCCAGGGGGATGAGGAAAGAATCTGAAAGATAAAAGCGAGAAGACTTGCAGGTTGATAGAGCATTTGCCTAATAGCTGCACGCACAAGCAAAGGAATTCACCCTCTGCTTCCCAAAGGCAGGTAGGTGTTCAGCCATGTCTAGGAAAGCCAGGCTCTGTCAGATGTGACAGTTACTTGGGAAGACAAATAATGTGTACTTGCAGCCCATAGGGCAAATCTTATCCTGGACTGCATCAAAAGAAGGCAGGTCAGCAGATTGAAAGGAGTGATTCTGCCACTTTGCCCTGCTCTGGTAAGACTCCTTGAGAAAGTCCAGTGCAGAGCCATAGAGATGATTAAAGGATTGCAACATGAGAGATTGACTATGAGCCAGCAATGTGCTCTTGTGGCCAGGAGGGCCAATACCATTCTGGGGTGTATTAGAAGGCCTGTGGCTAGCAGATTGAGAGAGGTTCTCCTGCCCCTCTACTCTGACCTGGTGAGGCCATATCTGGAGTACTGTGTCCAGTTCTAGGCCACTCAGTTCAAGAGGGACATAGAACTGATTGAAAGAGTCCAGCGCAGAGCCACAAAGTTGATTAAGGGAATGGAACATCTCTCTTTTAAGGAGGGACTGAGGGAGCTGGGGCTCTTTAGCTTGGAGAAGAGAGACTGAGAGGTGACCTCATCAGTGTTTATAAAGATGTAAAGGGTGAGTGCCAGGAGACTGGAACCAGGCTCTGCTTGGTGATGCCCAGTGACAGGACAAGGATGGGTGGAAGTTGAGCTGTAGGAAGTTTCTTGTAAACATGAGGAGGAATTTTTTCACTGTGAGTGTGAAAGAACACTGGAACAGACTGCCCAGGGGGGTTCTGTAGTCTCCCTGTCTGGAGATATTAAAAACCTGCCTGGACATGTTCCTGTGTGATCTGGTATAGGTGATCCTGCTCTGGCAGGAGGGTTGAACTAGATAATCTTCTGAGGTCCCTTCCAGTCTCTGACATTCTGTGATTCTGTGACCTCATCTGGAGTTCTGCATCCAGCTCTGGAGATTTCAGCACGGGAAGGACATGGTGCTGATGGAGCAGGTCCGGAGGAGGGTCACGAAGATGACTGGGGGGGCTGGAACACCTCTTGTGTGAGGACAACCTGAAGGACTTGGGGTTGTTCATCCTGCAGAAGAGAAGGCTCCACAGAGACCTAATAGTGACACTCCAGTACCTGACAGGGACCTACAAGACAACTGGAGAGGGACTGTTTACAAAGGATTGTAGTGATAGAAGAGGGGACAATGGTTTGAAATAAGAGGAGAGTAGATTTAGATTGGATGTTAGGAATATATTCTTTACTATGAGGGTGGTGGAAGACTGGAACTGGTTGCCCAGGGAGGTAGTTGAGGCCCCACCCCTGGGGGATATTCAGAGTCAGGCTTGCCAAGACTCTAAGCAGTTTGATCTGGTGGAGGATGTCCCTGGTCACTGCACAGGGGCTGGAGAAGATGAATTTTTGTGGTCCTTTCTAACCCAAACCACTCCATGGTTTGATAATATTCCAGCTACTGTTTTCCTGTTGAGAAATTGATGCTCATGCTTTATACTTTATTTACCTGTAGCTGTTGTGGTGATGATGGTTAGGTTTGTCTTAATTTTATAGCTGTGGCTTCACCACAAATAATTTTATTCCTCTAAAGAAATAAGGTTCTGAATGAGTACAGTATAATAACAGGTTTGTGCACACCGCTCTGAAAATCAGCACACTGTAATCACACAAATAAATAGGTAGCCAAAATTACATTTCTGTCCAACACATGCATAACATTAACAAGATGGGATTTGTTTGCTTTCAATAATATAAAGAATGGACATCAGCAAACCATGGATTTGCTCCCTCATTTGAGCCATAGAAAAGGGGTTTGAAAATAGTCCAAAGTGCTCAAATATCAACGATTTTTCAGTGGGAATTAGGCAATTCCCTCCTGTAACTTCTTTTTGCAATATCTTGCCTTTTTCTAGGCACCCTCTCTAGCTATAGTGAGATCCCAAAGTAGGGAACCAAGCTCTAATTTGGATACACTCCTACTGGTGAGATAATGGTGTTCTCATGAAATAGAGCCTAGTGTTCATAAAAACCTATGAAAACAGCTCATTCTTCAGTGTTTTTCTCTCTTTTGTTCTAAAACAAGACATAGCTGTAAGAAGAATTATTAAATCAACTAGAATTTGATGCAGTATAATTAATCCTTGAATGGGAGTAACTCATTGCCAGATTGGTCCATTCCTTATTAATACAGGGCTAGAAAAATGTAGGTTTTGCCATTAATTTATGTATGCTTGTGTTATTACAGCATGTAAAAATAAGGAAGACCTCAGTATACCTTGGTTTATATTTTGTGACTCTGGTGGGCTTTTTGCCAACAAAAACATGAATCAAAGGTTTGAGTTCATTACTATCTTTAGGAGTCTTGCCAGATTTTGGGTTTGCCCTATTTAATTTCCTTCCTTTCCCACCATCCTACTCTGCTGCTACGACCTTTAAAACAAGAAGGGGAACTGACAGACTCGCTAGTTACGGAGGAGAAAGTAATTAAACTGCCCACCTGCACCACTGTCAAATGTAGAGATAAACTGAAAGGGAAAAATAATGACAAAAATAACATCCCCCCCCCCCTTTGATCTTTTCCCATCATAGTTCTTCTGGGATATATATCACTCTTACTAAAGATTCTTAAATAAAAATATCTTTAAAACATTTGATATCCATTATAAATGGCATGTTATATAATATATTCTTAAAACAGAAGGGAAATAACAAAGTTCTGAATAGTTTTGAGGCGTTGCCAGAAAGAATCTGCAGTGCCTTGTTAGCATATTCACTTTAGAGAGAGAGTTGATGAAGTATTCAGTGTATTGTACTGTCCTGCCATGAATTTTAAACGTTTGCAAAACCTGTTTAAATAATCAAGTACCTGTGCAATTAACAATAGCTGCTACATTATGCATGATTCTTGGTTACTAAGAGTAAGAAACAACCGCAGTGTTCCATTAATGATTTTCAATTTGCTGCTAAGTTTTCTGCATTTCATTGATGCTACTTGAGTCAGTCTACAAAGCTGGGAAAACAAAACTGGAGTGCCTTCTGTCTCAGAGAAAAACCTTCCCCAAGAAAAGGAACTTTTCCTTCACAACTAGAATGAGAGTGAGTTTAGAAACTGATCAGATATAACCTCACATTCTCCATTTGTGTTTTACGGATAGAAGTGGTTTCCCGGCTGCCCAGCAGGCTGTGATGTTCAGCTCTTTCAACCAGTTCTATTTGTGGCACAGGAACTTACTCTGCATGACATGAAATGGTCAGGATGAAGCTGACTGTACTTATGGCTCATCTTGATGGGAGCAGCTTCAGTATGGACCACAGAGTTCTACCACTTAGTCTGAGAAAAGTCTTTCACTCAACATGCACAGCCTTGCATGCCAACATGTGAACACCCACACTGGAAGAAAATAGCAAGCAGAGCTGGAAGATTTAGTTTGTGCCCAAAGGCACTTTTGTTGATTGTGTGAATATGGCAACAGAAGGTTTATATATAGCAGGTAGGGAGTTCAACTCATGATGGTTTTATAGCTGATATCCTAGGGCATCTGTGAAGGAAGCTTCATTGTATCCCAGTCTCTCAGGGTGTGTTCTGTGTGCCTCTGCAAAACCATGACTAGACCAAACTGTACTCTGAACAAAGTCCTGATGCAACAACAAGCTGTGCCAGCTCTGAATGTGTGCCTAGACACCATGCTAGCCTGGGCTGTGGCAGCTGCTTAATATAAACAACTGAGGGCTCCTGTGGGGGCACATACTGATAAAGCCTCTCCAGAACTCCCTAAATGCCACTCTCACAAGACTTGCAATATGGTTTTTGCTGCTGTATTTATTCCCAGAACTTGTAGAAACTGAGGACTCCTTCCAGGCATGTCCTAATAATAGTGACAGCTGGGGATCTCTGCGTGCGTCTGCCTGCAGAGCTGGGCTGCTCTCTAGATGTGAGATAGCATATGCCCAAACATGCTGCCAGACATGTAAAAAAGGATGAGGGGACAGAGAACACAGAGAAGGAGGAAGAGCCTCAGAAAAAATGTGCATTAAAATATTAGATGGAATAGGCTTGTCTCAAAATGATCATTGAATAAACCTCTTCTACCTTGGGAAACTGGTTTACTAATGGTTGTTTCTGAAGAGGTATCTCTGTCAGCAATTGATCATCACATCTATTGGCTTCATCCTTGAGATAAAGTGGTTTTGTCAGTCTCTAAGAATCATGGAATCATAGAATGGTAAGGTTGGAAGGCACCTCAAGGATCACCTAGTTCCAACCCCCTGCCATAGGCAGGGACACCTCCCACTAGTACAGCTCACTCAAGGCCTCCTCCAACCTGGCCTTGAACACCTCCAGGGAGGGAGCAGCCACAACCTCCCTGGGCAACCTGTGCCAGTGTCTCACCACCCTCACTGTAAAGAACTTCCTCCTAACATCCAGTCTAAATCTCCCCTCTGCCAGTTTAAACCCATTACCCCTTGTCCTGTCATTGCAAGACCTTGTCAATAGTCCCTCCCCAGCCTTCCTGTAGGCCCCCTTCAGATACTGGAAGGCTACTCTAAGGTGTTCTGGAAGCCTTCTTTTCTCCGGGCTGCAGAGCCCCAACTCTCTCAGCCTGTCCTCATAGGAGAGCTGCTGCAGCCCTCTGAGCATCTTCATGGCCTCCTCTGGATGTACTCCAACACTTCCATGTCCTTCCTGTGCTGAGTGCTCCAGAACTGCACACAGTACTCCAGTGGGGTCTGACGAGAGCAGAACAAAGGGGCAGAATCCCCTCCCTTGCTCTGCTGCCCACACTGCTCTTGATGCAAGAAGCTTGTTAATATTTAAGCATATATGATAAAGCTAAATTTGGCATGCTGGTGATAAATGATATTTCACCAACAGTCATAGCTGACAATTTTTTCTATGCCACTGTTGTTTTAAGGTAGATTTTAATTCTGTGTACAAGTCCTTTTACACAACTAAATTTTTCTTTGGTGTCACCTCTGTTGCCATGGCATTTGGCAGCATGTAACCAGTACAACCATTAACTATTCATGCCCAGGAAATGAGTGTTGGTATGCAGAGTATAGAATTCCTCAAGCCTGAAATCTTCACAGCATGGATCAAAGGCTGCAACTACACCAAGAATGAGAACCTGATTTCTCAGGAGCAAGACTCAGTCTAAGATCATAAGTGGCAAGCTGCTAAAGCCATTAGGCAGTAAGACAGATACTGAGAGTAGCCTGGGACCGTTTCTGTGTTATTACAGAAATGTTACCAGTGCACTGCTTCTATCTACACACAAACCTATAACATCTGACTCAGTTATTTAATGCATTTTAGAGCATGGTGGAGCATTGAGGCATATGGTAGCAAAATCCCAAATGATTCTGTCCATTTTCTTCTTTTGCCAGGTATTTAGTGTAATTTGCAATGTGTTTTGTAGATCCATAGAAGCAGTGTACTTTCCTCTGTGGTTTCTTCAGTCTTCTTTGCTCAGTGCTATATTTTTATATACCAGAAGCAAAACCCTATACAAAATGATTGCACAGCTTGACCAGTGCTTGCTGTACCCTGATTTATCATTTTCCATTTCTGTCATGGGTGGCTTAGTTATGGTCTCCTGTATTGGCAGATCTCACTCAAGCTGCAAGTGCCCTTAAGCACAAGTACATTGTGTAATGATTTTCAAGGACCTGATCTTTAATAATTTCATTTGCCATACTTTTAATCTTAAATATGACTATTACCTACTTTAAAGCAGTGCTGTATTGTCTGACTGTTACCTGATTTCTGTCTACACCAGCAAAATTTATGGTGTTTGGCTGTATCATTGGACAGAAAATGCCCTTTAATGTCAGAAGTGCAGCCTCTCATTTCCTTTCAGAAAATGTGAAGAAAATGCACAGAAAACATGTTCTGATGTGAAAGGTTTAGACAAGAGGGATAGTTTTTTTTCTCAGCAGATTTTTTGGCTTTGCAAGTACAGACTTGATGCACTCTCATCCCAGTGTTTTAAAGGAAGCACAAGTTTGCTTGGCTTTCACACACCAGTGTAGGAGAAAGCTCAGACTGACAGATTTTCATCACTCCCTTATTGTTCAGTTCAGTGGAAATGGTTGAGTAGATCTGAAAGAATCTTGTAGCATAGATCTGGATTCTTCATCTGGTCTGCCAAAATTATGATTTGAAACACACCACAAGACAGCAGGTAACAGTGCTAGATGGCATGCTATATGAGAGAAATACCACCTCCTCTTTACAACTCTTGAAGGTGATACTGGAAAGCTGCATGAAATGCAGAGGTTAAACGACAAGGCAAACACTGGGGAGTGTAAGATCTGGGTCTGGCTTTGGTATGGTGGCCAAGTGGTGCTGTTCAGCTGTGAGCTCCAGAGACACAGCACAGCAGCCTTCTGGCCAGAATTCTTGTGAGGTTTGTGTGGAGAGAGTTGTGATGCTACTGTCCAGGAGACTGATGCTGGGGAGAAGAAGGGCATTTTCATGCTCAGGAGCTGCAGAATGGACATAGTCTTATGGAAACAACAGAGAATCTGACAGCTTAGAACTGCTGCATCTGAAAGATCCTGAATCTTAGACAGGGATGAATCAGACCCTACTCTACTTATTTCTTGAAATGTGATCCTAAAAGGCTGAGGCACTGATTTGCACTGAACTTTGAGATACCTGACATACGTGAATTTGCTCCTGCCAAAAGATGGATGAGACAAGGATAAAGGGGTTAAGACATGGATGTGTTTGGATCAAGCCAAAAGGAGAACAACATGTGAGCATGTTCTTGGAGGTAGCTTATGGAAAACAATACAGCTGTAACTATAGGGAGATCACCTTCATAGTCTGACAGAATGGTCCCAAGCAGAAACCTTATAGGATGGTGTCATTTACAATATGGAGTTGCATTGCAAGAATATTCTTCACCCTCAGATAAAAGATACAGTAGGTCTGGTTCTAGTATATGAAGTCACCTTTGCAGATGGGTAGCTGTAAGTATTCAAAAGCAGAAAATAAAAGTGTTTATTTAAGTACAGAATATGAGCTGATAGAAATAGCTGAGAGATTGTTAATGACCCATGTATTTGTATATGCATGTACATATATATTTGCCCTCATCATTCTTTATGATTTGAAGCCATACCTAGAGATCCAAAGCAGCTCTAGGAAAAAGACAAGTGCCTACTGTTCCTGCAGGAATCTATTGCACATGCAACTGAATCATAGAATCATAGAATGGTAAGGTTGGAAGGCACCTCAAGAATCATCTAGTTCCAACCCCCTGCCGTAGGCAGGGACACCTCCCACTAGTACGGGTCACTCAAGGCCTCCTCCAGCCTGACCTTGAACACCTCCAGGGAGGGAGCAAAGGAACAGCACAGGAACAGCAAGTGGACATGAGCCATGTGAGCAGAGCAAGGACAATAGTTCTGTTCAGGAATACATCTGGCAGTTGCTGGTCACCTGCAGGTCAAATGTGTGTGCAGTATGTGCTGTACATCTGGATCATAACAAGCTTAGGGGATGAACTGACTGATAACAACTTACCCTCACAGTGGGTGCCTTGTGTTCAGAAAGCACTGAAGGTGCTGTAAAGGTCTATTCTGAGCACGTTGCTCATCAGCTTGCTGTGCCTGCACTGTAGAGGGTGGTCCAGACTCACAGTGCAGGCCACACAAAGTACGTGCACACATGTGTATGTAGGACTTCTTGGGACAGAGATCCTGAAGTTCCTCTCCTTCTGCTCTCTTTCTACACCAACCTAGTAAAATATCCCCAGGCTACAACTCTGTTTTTCCTAATGGAAATTATTGTAGGAATTTAGATTTGCTCAAAAGTGATGTATTTCAGGAAAGCAAACATACTTTCACACTTGTAAAAGGAATTAGCATATTATAGCTTACAAAACTTGGCAAGGTGGTTTGTTTAGTTGAGGCTAACAGATTCTTTGTGTGCTGATGTGTTTTATCATCCTCACAACTCTTGTGACATCAGTTTAAAGACACAAAGTGCTGTGTTAGTGAGAGGTGTCAATTTCAAAACTTGTATTCACTATCCTGCATTCCTCTTATGAAACAGGTGAGGAGGAATTGTTTCATTGATAAGTAACTGTGAAATATGTAATTTTAGTGGAAGGTGCTGAAAGTCTTTATGGTGAAAAGATCCACAGAAGACGATTTTAAAGGCATGTTGTATTGCAACGAGTCTGTCTGGCAGGCAGAACATCCAAATATCTGATTTTTTCTAACATAAAAACACAAAACCAAACAAAGGCCCCAAAAAGTCTACAAAAAAATATTTAAACACATTGGAATATTCTGTTTTATTTTTCAGAAAGTAATTTATAGGGTAGATGATAAATTGCTGTAAAGCCAGGCAGTGCTTCATACTGCATCCCTGCTGCTGGGTAGTGATGTTGCTTAGCAACACTTGAATGTGAAGCATCCTCCTGAATTGGCTTGTGTGTTGTGTCAGTGCAGGTTATAATGTGCAGCTAGAGAAGACACATACTGGGCTCATGAGCCATCTCTTAGCTCTTCCCTCGAAATCACATTTTCTATTTAAATAGGTATTTTGATTTGCTGCTTTATTTATCTACTTATCCATGCTAGATATATCTGTATTTCATATACATGAGGAATTCCTAGGGCAGAACACTGTAAGTGAAGTTTTGAAGCTGTAGAGGAAATGGTCTATATTTTCTAAAGGCTTTATTACATCTTCCTATGATATTTCCAAATATGTCCACTCAGTAATGCAAAATCTCACATTTTCATTTTCTGCTTATCCTATCTCCATCACACATGTATTGGCTGGTCTAGTGGGATTAAGGTTAACTCTTCTAAGGTTCTTATTTCTTAGGCAGTTTATTTTATCTTCCCTCCCCCCTTTTCCCCTTTTAGTAGTGTTTGACCTTGTTGACATGTAAAACCAGTTCAAGGTGCTTATCTGAATGTAAAAATAAGTTGCCAGAACCTTGCCTTTTATAAGCTATTGCAAGAGAAAAGGTGAACAGGAAAGTGTTGCTGTTAGCACCTAAGTACTAGTGATAGGTTCAATTTAGTAGCTGTTTGTGTTTGTTATTTATAGTTCTGCAAAATGGATATAGAAAGCCTCTATTTGGATTTCATGGCACCTTTTACCTATTTTTGTAATTTATACCTTCCAAAGTGTCTTGTTAGTGCTGTTGAGCCAGAAGTCACCTCTGATGTCTGCTTTGCAGAGGTATAAATTTCAACAAATTTACAGGGCTATGATGGGTTGTACATGAAATATCTTTACAGAGATTTATATGAAACAAAGATAGCAACCCTGAAATCTTTAAACAGATAAAACTACCCAAGTTATGGTTACATAAGAACTATAAAATGTAGCTTCCATAACCTGCGAAATGCTTTGAAAGCTTCAGTGCTGGTCTCTACATGGCTATCTTGCAGAGACCAGTCACTCTACTCCATATTTACTGACTAATCCAGATTGAACAGGAATTTGGGTTAAACAGAAATCCCAGAAAACTGGTCTGATTGTCTGACAGAGGTCAGAGGTCAAGTTTAGACATAAATACAGAATATCTAAACCAGAACTCTCATCTGTCTTCCTCAAACCCACTGCACTTCATGTTTCCTCACTCATGGCAGTCTGCTTTTCATGTAGATCCATTACTCTAGACGGATTTCTTTCTCAATCCCTTTGTCCATAGAATCATAGAACGGTAAGATTGGAAGGGACCTCAAGGATCATCTAGTTCCAACCCCATGCCATAGGCAGGGACACCTCCCACTAGTACAGCTCACTCAAGGCCTCCTCCAACCTGGCCTTGAACACCTCCGGGGAGGGAGCAGCCACAACCTCCCTGGGCAACCTGTTCCAGTGTCTCACCACCCTCACTGTAATGAACTTTCTCCTAACATCCAGTTTAAATGTCCGCTCTCCATCTTACATCTAAGCCTTTTGTATCTGAACTACAGAGGTATTTCGACTTTTACATGCTTCAACCAACCCCTTTGTCAAAAATATTTATGTCCTGAGCATTACCTCTGAGCAAACAAACATACCCCACATGCAGTCCAGTCCTCTTCCTTTCACTCACAGTGCTGCCACACAGATCATCTATTCACAACCCTTCACTGACTGTGCCTCTCTCACATCCTCCTTCTCTCCGTACTGGCTCTTAACTCACGTTCTCTCCAGCATTGTTGGTTTCCAGTCCCATTTGACTGCCACTTAATGAATCCTTCTAAGGCATATTTTAGTCCAGGACAAGAACTCTGAACTCTAGTAGCTGTGAAGTTTCTAAACATGTCAGACTGGCTCAAAAACTAATCTTGTGCTTGCTCTCCATGTGTTGTCTTCAAAGCTGATGCTGAGGAGCAAAACAAAACTGCTGCACTACGTGTTTGTAGGTGGTAGTATAGTAATCCCTGCACTTGTTTCTCTGTTACTCTCAATTCAGAAACTTAATGTCAGCTGCTTCTATGTTTTGATGGTTTCTGAACTGATGAATAAGACATTGAAGGATCTGACATTTGAAAGGAAAGTAACATATGAGGAAAGAGCTGACATTCTTTAGTCTGGAGAAGGTGCTGAGAAGTCTTAGAAATCCATGTAAACAACTGATGGTGGAAAGTAAAGAAATCAGACTCTCCTTAGTGGTATCCAGTCAAAGGCAACGGAGGGTAACAAGTGCAAGAAATTCCCTTTCAATAGAAGCAGCACCCTTTTTTTTCTTCTCTCTCTCTCTTTTTCTTTTTCTTTTCTTTTTCCCTGTAGGGGTAATTAATACTGGAACAGGTTGCCCAGAGAAGTTCTGGAATATGAATTCCTGGATAACAACTTTATGTGGATGACACACTTTGATCAGGGAGTTGGACTAGATGATGTCCTATGAGAACAGGCTACAAGAGTTGGGGCTCTGCAGCCTGGAGAAGAGAAGGCTTCCAGGAGACACTAGAGTAGCCTTCCAGTATCTGAAGGTGGCCTAGAGGAAGGCTGGGGAGGGACTATTGACAAGGTCTTGCAATGACAGGACGAGGGGCAACGGGTTTGAACTGGCAGAGGGGAGATTTAGACTGGATGTTAGGAGGAAGTTGTTTGCAGTGAGGGTGGTGAGGCACTGGCACAAGTTGCCCAGGGAGGTTGTGGCTGCTCCCTCCCTGGAGGTGTCCAAGGCCAGGTTGGAGGAGGCCTTGAGTGAGCTGTCCTAGTGGGAGGTGTCCCTGCCTATGGCAGGGGGTTGGAACTAGATGATCCTTGAGGTCCCTTCCAACCTTACCATTCTATGATTCTATGTCCAGAGTTCCTTTCTAACCCCAGCCCTTCTGGTTAACCATGACTGGAGGTGTTTCTGATCTTGGTTTATGAAACTAGCAGGTTAGGAGCTCTGACCTGCTTACAAGTGCAGCCCCCTACAATGAAAAAAAAAACCCAAAACTTCAAGAAACAACACCCCCCCCTAAAACCCTGAATGGAGAGGGCATCTGGAAAGAACCCTTTGAAAGATCTTTGCCCATACTCTCTCTTTGTGAACAGAAATGAAAAGAGAAACAGTAGTTCATTGGTGGGAGCAGGAAGTGTCTTCCAGAAGGGGTCGTAGAACAGTTTGTATGCGGAGTTATGCATCTGAAAAACCTCATATGAAAATATGAGGTGGGGGAAGCCTTTTGAGGCAAGGTAGTCAGTGTAATATCAACAGGATGCTGGGGTGTCAAAGTCTAAGATGAACACTGGCCTAGCTGATGACCTCCACTAGGACCTGGGAGCAGAAGAGAAGCTTCATCCTAGTATGAGGGTAAGAGGAAAGGGTTTATCAGACTCCAAATGAAGTGCTTGTTCCAGGGCATATGAAATGTAGGTTGAGCTTACCAATCATTGGGCTTTCACCCTGTGTTCTCCTGGTTTATGAGACACTTTGGCAATGCTGTAGCTATTTATGTTACCCAGTCAAAATTATCCCAGTGAAAAGGCAATAGCAGAGATTCAGTTTGGTAATCACTTTTTTGAATTACTGATCAAGTGACTGCTTCAGTGTGCTGTTTTTAGAACACTTCTGCAACCACAAATCCTTCTGTAGTGTTTTCTTTGAGGTTGCTGCTTTTATAATTTATTTTTTAAACTGTATATCTTGTATAGAACTAGCATACCTTTTTTATTTGTAGTAGTAAATTTCCTGCAGGCTTCTGTCCATGAACCAGGCTTGATTTTTCTTCAGTTTCCTGTTTGTAGTGCCTCACACATGTTTAGCAAATTATCCAGGAAATTTTTGGTTTTTCTGAAACTCTCAATCTTTCTTGAAAGATAAAACATAAAGTTTAGTGGTGGTTGTGGTCTGAAACAAAGCAGTTGTGCAGCCACTTGCTCACTCCTCCTGTGTGCTGGTGGGGCAGAAAATACAAAAAAAAGTCTCAAGGGTTGAGACAAAGGACAGGGAGGGCCCACTAACCAATTATGTTCATGTGCAAAAGACAGACTCAGCTTGGGAAAACAAAATCAATTTAGTTTGTGCACAACCACTGCCAATTCTCCAACTAAATCAGAGTAAGAATAATGAATGCAACTGGATCTTAAATGCAGCCCTTCTCACCACATGTATACTCCATCACCAGGGCACCCACCTCATTCACTGATGTGCCTGAAGAAGCCCTTATTATCTTTTTCATCCTTTGGCAGATTTAATTCTAAGAGGGCCTTAGCCTTCCTTGTTGCATCCCTGTATACTTTGGTAAAACTTCTGTATTCCTTCCAAGTGGCCAGGCCTTTTCCCACAACTTCCTTCTCTTTCATTTGAGTTTTTCCAGAAACAGGTCTTTGCAGGTCTCCTGCCTGCTTTGGTTGATTTCTTACAGGATTGTACCAAACTTGAGCAATTTTCCCAAGAAGCCTCACTGAGAAAAGATGCAGTGTGATTCAGCTTCGACCTAACAATGAAGGGGGAACACTAAAACATGTCCCTAGGCACCAGGTCCGCAGGTTTGAACAACTCCAGGGATGGTGACTGCACCACTGTGCTGAACAGACATTTCCAATGCTTGAGAACCCTTTCAGTGAAGAAATATTTCCTAATACTCAACCTAAACCTCCCATGGCACAGCTTGTAAATATTTCATCTAGTCCTGTTGCTTGCCACCAAGCAGAAGGGGCTGACCCCCTCTGGGCTCCAACCTCTCTTCAGGTAGTTGTAGAGAGTGATGAGGTCTCTCCTCAACCTCTCTGCCTTTCAGAGGATTCATATAACATTACCATTTCTTATCACTTTTGAATATACAATAAGCTAAAAAACTGCTCAGACTGACAATTATTGAGCTGATGTACTCTCTGCATTATAGTTAAACAGTGGTGGTTTATCTAGACTCCAACTGAAGCCAGTGGGCACTTTGCCATTCCTTTCAACAGAACATCTGGGTAAATACTGCACGCTTCTAAAACTCTAATATTGATGTCTAAAAGAATCAGAATTCTGAAGCTTCTATTACCATCTGCTATCATATTAAAAAATGAGGCCATTTTAATCATGAATAGAAGACAGTCAAAATGTCAGATACAAATAGTAGTTCTGCCAGAGAAATATCATTGCCAAGGTTTTCTGTGAAAATATGCTATATATATTTAAAAAAAAAAAAAATTTACAAGCCACACAGATCAGAAGCAGGTTACAGGAAGGACATGGAGCAGGAATGACATGGAACTGTTGGAGTGGGTCCAGAGGAGGGCCATGAAGATGCTCAGAGAGCTGGAGCAGCTCTCCTATGAGGACAGGCCTAGAGAGTTGGGTCTTTTCAGCTTGGAGGAGAGAAGGCTTCGAGGAGACCTTAGAGTAGCCTTCCAGGATCTGAAGTGTCCTACAGGAAGCTGGGAAGGGACTATTGAAAGGTCTTGTAATGACAAGACAAGGGGCAATGGGTTAAAACTGGCAGAGGGGAGATTTAGACTGGATGTTAGGAGGAAGTTCTTTATTGTGAGGGTGGTGAGACACTGGCACAGGTTGCCCAGGGAGGTTGTGGCTGCTCCCTCTCTGGAGGTGTTCAAGGCCAGGTTGGAGGAGGCCTTGAGTGAGCTGTACTAGTGGGAGGTGTCCCTGCCTATGGCAGAGCGTGGGAACTAAATAATCCTTGAGGTCCCTTCCAACCTTACCATTCAGTGATTCTATGATTCTATGCTAAAGCTTGAATGAAAGCAGAGTACAAAGTTATAATGCATAACAATAAAATTAGCCAAAACATAGATTGGAATTAAAATTGATTACATTGCAGTTTCTCTTCATGCATGTTAAGAACATTTCTCATCATCTGACTTTCAAGAATGCTTGAACAATCACATTAAAAAAACTTTTTTGTTGACTCACTTCATTACAGTGTCCCAGTGTTCTGGGACCTTTGCCATATCTATACTCAATAGGATGTGTAAATCATGGAGTGTGACACTGATCTGCATGCCTTTTGCAGAAGTTCCTACTGGATATTTTAATTCATTTAAAAAAAACTAAATACACACTAGGGTGAAAAAAAAACAACCAACCCAAACAAAAATACTTAGCAAGCCTGACAATTTAATTCTCATAATGCAGTGGAGATCTATCAGCATTTTCTCATCAAATAGATTTTGGCTGCAATCTGTTAGATACTTTAAATGAAGAAGCAGTAATGACCCCAATATGAAATAAGGTATTTGGGTCAGCTTTCGTTTATGCATTACGTCTGGCAGGGGGAGTTTGACTGTTACCTGATAGTATGTAATCTAAGGATAAAAATGCAATTTCCAGGTTATTAAAATAAGAAGGGGTCATACTTCAGTAACTGAATAGCTATTAAAAGATTACTGAGAGAACACTGTGTATCAGTACTGTTGCCAACAAAAGAGACAGAACTGTTTGGTGAAGGAATGCTCTTTGCCCTCCTAAAACCATAGCTGCTGGCCTCTTTAATCTTACCTTACACCAATTCAAAAGTGAAGTACTCCTGTATTTCCTTCTTGGGAATGAAACTACTGGCACTGAATTTCAGTATTTAAAAAAAAAATAAAAAAAAAATCCCCCAACACAGGAAGGACATGGAAGTGTTGGAGAGGCTCCAGAGGAGGCCATGAAGATGATCAGAGTGCTGCAGCAGCTCTGCTATGAGGACAGGCTGAGAGAGTTGGGGCTCTGCAGCCTGGAGAAGAGAAGGCTTCAAGGAGACCTTAGAGTAGCCTTCCAGTATGTGAAGGGGGCCTACAGGAAGGCTGGGCAGGGACTATTGACAAGGTCTTGCAATGACAGGACAAGGGGCAATAGGTTTAAACTGGCAGAGGGGAGATTTATGTTATGAATGTTAGGAGGAAGTTGTTTGCAGTGAGGGTGGTGAGGCACTGGCACAGGTTGCCCAGGGAGGTTGTGGCTGCTCCCTCCCTGGAGCTGTTTGTTCAAGGCCAGGTTGGAGGAGGCCTTGAGTGAGATGTACTAGTGGGAGGTGTCCCTGCCTATGGCAGAGCGTGGGAACTAGATGATCCTTGAGGTCCCTTCCAACCTTAACATTCTATGATTCTAATATTGCCTCTCTATCAGGTGCCGAGCAGCAAACCAATGTAGAACTTCAGATAGGGAACTTGGACATTACAGTGGCCTCACCTTTCCTAGTTCAGAAAAGCTTTGAAATGACTGCCCTGTTCTGGTCAGGGGCTCAGCATAACTCTGTGCCAGGGACTGTGTCTGTGTTCACACAAATACCCTACAATGGCATGCCATTTCCAAACGTTCAGTGTGCTTCTAAATCACAAGTCATGTGTCAAGTGATATTTTAGTGGTGCTATGCTTAGGTGACATGTTCAGTGCTCTGTTAAGGGGAGATCAATGCCACTGTTACTCTTTCTGGTAATATCTGTTCCATGCCTCTTCTGTGCAAAAGCATGTGGACCTTGAGAGTTTTTCTTGCTCCCACTGACTGATGACAGGACCAAACAGTTCGGCTTTATTGTGAGACTCTCAAGGACAGTTTGTGATTAACTGCATTTGGGTTGAGAGTAGAGGAACTTTGCCTGGGAGTGCTGAGTCTTATGTGGTATGGAAAGGTTTTAATGGGTCTGAGTTTTTCCAGCAGCATGGATACACGTGAGAATTTGCAGAAGAGAAAAAACTGCATTTTCTGATTTCTTTCTTTTATATGGTTATGTATTACTTTAAAGGAAGAGAGCAATAACAACCATATGAGCTACTTTGAACAGTTTTCTTCTCCCCTAAAGGGACAAGTTTGTTCCTCCCCCCCCCAGTTAAAGACACCTAAAATTGAAGCATTCTCAAAGCAAATTTCTATGCAATCGAAGTGAAAGCGGAATATTGCTAAAATGAAATAATATTTTACAGTTCACAAATTTACATATTTTAAAAAGTTAAGTTCTTTAAAATTATGTTACAGTCAAAGCTAAGTCAATAATAATATGAAACAGGTTCCTAATTTAACTATTTAATATGGTAACAGAGTACTTCTTCACTTCTAATTCTACTCATTCTGGGATGTCTCAAGGCAAGTAACTTGGTTAATTTCTCTGTGTTTTGAGAGTTTAGAAGTCTAGTATATGCTGTAGACATGTCTGTACTGGCTTTGCTTTTAGTGTGTTAAGCTTCTGGTGAGAACTCTCTATATATGTAGCAGGCATCACACTCAAGCTGAAGCCTCAAACTGTTATGTAAAGTGTTAAAGGTGTCTTCAGAAATGTTTTGGACAAGGACTGCTTGTTGTTAAGTCATAGACTCATTGAGGCCTCCAGAGAACCAGGTCTAATATAGCTTTCTTTGACAATGCTTATGGTCAAAAAACCCAACAACCAGTCAAACAAGAAGTCATTTCCACATATCAGATTGGAATTTTCTATCTTGCATCTCATGCCTGTTGCCTCTCATCCTTCTATAATGCACTTCTTAAGAGTATTCTAGTGGGAGGTGTCCCTGCCTATGGCAGGGGGGTGGAACTAGATGATCTTTGAGGTCCCTTCCAACTTATTATTCTATGATTCAATGATTCTATGATTCTGCTACTCAGAGCCTGGGACACAACTGATCTCCTTAGCTGGGAGGGCACAGTCATGACTCAAGTTCGGTTTTCTGTTTTCCAAGTTCTTTCAGCCAAGATGCTCCACAGACTGTACTGTTGCATGTGGTAATTCCATTCCAGGTAGAGTATTTTACCTTTATTGAGATTCATGAGATTCATGTCAGATACCCCTGAATAGCAGCCCTGCCCTCCAGCATATTGACTGTTCCTTTTCAATTTGCTATCACCAGGGTACTAAGAGTGCACTTTCTCCCTTCCACAGGGACTGAGCTGTATTTTACAGTGGCTTGGCACAGATGGTCACACCTACGTGTTTGTGCTGTACAAATAACTTGACTGTGATGGCAACAATATGCTATAAGCTGTGGTAGAGAAGTATGAAAATAAGTGTTTTTCTTGCCAACTGTCGTGGTAGGCCTAAGCAGGCCAAAATAGTCTTATACACGTCCTGGCTTGCTGTTACAAAATGATTCAATATTAATAATTGATATTAATTTTAATATCCAGGCAGAGATTGTTAATAACTATGAAAATTGTTTATTAACGTTAAATCTCACCAGAAAACTTATATACAAGGTTCAAAACACACGGTTTGGAAATTTATACATACAAAGAACAGGCAAAACTGGAACACTTTAAAGGTACCCAACATAAGCAAACATTTTTACTGGCAGAGAAGGTTTGTGCGGTCACTTACACCACTTGCAGTTAGTTATCCTGCTTAGCCACTGGATGGATGCAGGAAGCTCCTTTCTGCTGATGGCAGAAGGCAATTAATGATTACAGAGGCTTGAAGTATTTACTCACAAAATATTATGGGACAATACCCAAAGCACGGGGCGGGGTTGCTGCTGGGCCGAAAACCGTTAGAGTTTCTCCAGGCTCCTGGGTGCTGGAGAAAGGAGGCAGACGATCTCTGCTCTGGTCCTGGCTTTCTTGGCAGCAGGCTTTCAGCTGCAGGCAGATGTCTTGGCCATGTGCAGTCTCAGCATGGTGTCACGATGGCTGTGCAGGCTGAACGGGTGGAGGCATCAGAGGCTGATCCTGCTTGCTGGGGTCCCACCCAGCTCAGGATCAATGAGGTGGTAAGCAGGCACAGATACAGTGGCAGAGAGCACATGTTGTGCTACCTGTTCATCCCTTTATATCCATTCAACCTGAGACTAATGGGCCTTTGGACATAAATTAGCTAATCAGGATGGCACTTTGCAAAGCTTGATCTTATTAGGTGAATCTGGGACTTTAGTCCCCTTTCCTGTAGCCACCACCCCCAGCACAGAAGGAGGGGGAACAGGGGAGCATGTCTGGGCAAACCAGGACATGTATAAACCCACCTTGGGCCTATTTAGGCCTACCATGGTATGGTGACTACAAGAACCTTCTCTTCCAGTATAATGTTTGTGTTTGCTACTTACTTCTTAAAGTGTTCCAGTTTTGCCCTGTATGTATAAATGTCAAAACTGTGTGTTTTGACCCTTGTAAATAAGTTTTCTGGTGAGATTTAATGTTAATAAACAATTTTTGTAGTTATTAACAATCTTCACCTGGATATCAAAATTAATATTGATTATTAATTTTGGATCATTCGTAACAATTAGCAGTGTGGAATGCTGGTTTGATTAATTCCTGCTTTTCCCCATGTTCTAACTAGAAAACATACTGAATAGGTGAAGCTAGCAAGCAGTCTGCTTCTGCTCACCAGAGTTGTTTGGCTCTGTTCCCACTGCTTTTATGGCCTCACTGTCACACAGCTGACCCTGGAAAATATGTTTGTTTGGTGGGAGGCCCATAGGTCTACTTGCTCAAAGCCTTCAAGTACAGCTGCAAAGTCAAGATGTCCTTTGAAGGGATGTCCACATATGAGCATATGTTACTGAGGTTCACTGCTTGCTTCACCCACTATCCAGAAAGCAGAGGTGCAGGCAGCCAGCTTAGCAGCTGGCACAAACCTGGAGAAGGTTACAGAGGTTAACCCTGGGTCATTGTCTCACTAAGCGGTTTATTGACCCCAAGAACCTTCTCTTCCAGTATAATGGTTGCATTTACTGGTTACCTCTTAAAGTGTTTGAGTTTTGCCCTGCGTGTATAAATTTCCAATCCCTGTATTTTAACCCTTGTAAATAAGTTTTCTGGAGAGATTTAATATTAATAATAATTTTTGATAGTTATTAACAATCTTCACCTGGATTAATAATATCAATTATTAATTTGGCACTATTCATGACACCAATCTCTTTGGCATTGAAATAAAACATTCCAGTGTCTACCATGTTTGGTGATTTGCAGATGACGCCAAGCTGGGAGCTGATGTTGCTGGGTTGGAGGGCAGAAGTGCTCTGAGGCGAGACCTCGACCGCCTGCACAGATGGGCAGAGTCCAAGGGGATGGCATTCAACAAATCCAAGTGCCAGGTGCTGCACTTTGGCCACACCAACCCCATGCAGAGCTACAGGCTGGGGTGGGAGTGGCTGGAGAGCAGCCAAACAGA
>VWZE01013343.1:90735-118166 GCA_013396675.1 Eubucco bourcierii
CGAGCTTCGCCCTGTGCCACCCCACGAGCTTCGCCCTGTGCCGCCCCCTGAGCTTCGCCCTGTGCTGCCCCGCGAGCTTCGCCCTGTGCCGCCCCACGAGCTTCGCCCCGTGCCGCCCCCTGAGCTTCGCCCTGTGCCGCCCCACGAGCTTCGCCCTGTGCTGCTGCATGTTGATCTGCTGCTGGATTATGATATGCAGTTCCAGACACTGTCACAAAGGATCCAAGGGACCTACTCCAAATTCCTACTCCACCACCGAGAGTAGCACAAACAAACGTTCCTTAGAGCGCCAGGCTGCCTTTATTTGTAAGCGTGGCAAAACTATTTTTGTAGCAAACCTTTTCCGACTTTCTGATTTTCCTGAATTACTAAATTCCCTATAAACATCCTTGTGAAGGTCTCCCTGAACGAATTTTGTAACTAATTTGTATGCAATTTGTGGGTGGGGCCTTCTGGAAATAAAGTAACTACAGATTTTGTAATTCCTACCTCGTTAATTCCTGCAACCAATTCACCAACAGTTAATTTCCTGCCTTGTTTTAATTTCTTTAAGAAGGTTTTACTCCCTCTTAAGGCCCACCCTGATCTAAGAACTGCAGGGATCTGCAGCACACAGATCCTGTGGAACTGAAGAAGATTGTGAGGTTCATCACTGTGGGTTTGCTGGCCTGGCAAAACCACATTTGGTTTTCAGTGTTCAACAGCAAAGATCACTCTGGACGGATCCTGCGTTTGTGTTTTTCCTAAAGCTTGTGTATTTGTACAAAGTAGTTTCTTGGTAGTGGTCTAGATAAGTTTTGTTTTCTGTGTATTAGGAACTTCACTGAGTATTAGGAGAAAGAAGAGAACAAGGTAGATGAGAAGATTTTGAAGAGTGGGTTCTAGAAAAATCTTCTTTATCCTATTGTTTTTCCACAAGAATTTTCATCAGTTTTTCTTATTATTGCTCTTGGATGAAACTCATAGCATGACAGATTTGTCTTGTGTTTGGTGTCTAATGCAGAATTAGCCTTAATCCTAGCAGTTACTCAGGCACTAGAATCTGTCCAGGTTCCATCCTATTCCTGCTCCAAACTGGATATAGCACTGCTTGGCCAACTTCTCAGAAGTAACAGTGTCACTGAGCTTCATTCTCTCTCTTGCCTTTAAAAAGTACAAAATATAACAGGCAGTTCTGAGGACTTGGTAGACATGTTAAGAGAAGATAATATATTTCTGAAGTGGCTGGAGGGCTTGGATGTCTTATAACCCTACAGTATCTAAAAAAGAGATAGATCAAAAAATATTTGTTTGATTCACATGTTCAAAGCAGTTTTTTTTTTTCTTCTAAAAACAAGATGACACTATAACAATTTGACATTTATTTTTAATACAGTATATGGACATGCTGTAGGAAACTGGTATTTTCCTTGCTAGTGGTGTGATGGTTTGGGAGTTACCTACCCCCCACACATTGTAAAATGACCCAGTCTAGAACTCAGCCAGCTGGAAGTTAAGGACTGAAACTCTGTTTACAGCCCAGCACAATGTACAAGCAGAGATATACACAATAGACAGGAATAGTTACAGAAATAGACAAGTTAAAGGTAATACAGAAACACAACTCCCCTCCCAGAAATCAGAAACACCAGGAGGGGCTCCCAACCATCCTTCCACCTTCTCCCCACCCCTATACCTTACCCCAAGGTTTGCCTTACATGCAAGGTGAGTTTGGAGGATCAACCAGGGGCGTTAGAAGAAAAGTGGTTAGTGAAGATTAATACACCAGAGAGAAGCCAGAAGTTAGACCACCCAAGACGCTGTGCCCACAGAGAGAGACACTGACTTATCTATGTTTTGGATTCTTCACTTAAACATCTCAATAAGCCTATGACTGAAGTAGACATCACCATTGTTTTCCTTTCCACAGCCTATAATATAATTTTCTCTGTTAAAATATTCCAATTAGCCTCAAATCAGCACAAGTGGCAAGGAAGTAAAATGGAAAACCTGCCAAAGAAGTTCAGAAAAAAGTTACCTCACAGAGGCATGACTGATTCTTATGAGATTGTGGAGTTTCTTTGTTGGAACTTTTCAGTTCACATGGAAAAAGTTCAGTCCTAAAATGTATTTATGTAGGTTGTGATGCCCTGTAAAAGAAGTATAGTTTAAGTAGGATGATAATTTCTATGTTTTGCTCACAGACTGAATTAGAAAGTTCTAGCCATGAACTATACTACTTGTAGACTTTGAATAATATATGAAGCTCTGCTATCATTCTTCATACTATTTAAACAGTGCTGTTTTGCCAGTCAGTGCTGTCCTTTTCAAATGACCTTTTAAATAGAACATGTATTCTGTGAAAAGTCCAATTTAAGTTGAAGACTTGTCTCTGCACATTGAGCATATTGACAAATTTTTTTCTTAAGGAAAAGAACTTTATCCTTTGGTAAGTTGTGCCCCGTCCTGCAAGGAGGCACAGACCTATTTAATAAATCAGTGTTTAATGTTAAGAATATGCATAAGTCTTTATAAGACCATGTTTCAAATGAAGATCAAATCCAACTCTGAAAGCCTTGCTGAGAGTGACAAGCTCCTTAAAGAAGTGGACTCAGGAATACCAGGGGGATTTATTATGTAGGAAGAGGAGGTTTCAGACTGGAGAAGAGAAGGCTTCCAGGAGACCTGATAGTAGCCTTCCAGTATCTGAAGGGGGCCTACAGGAAGGCTGGGGAGGGACTATTGACAAGGTCTTGCAATGACAGGACAAGGGGCAATGGGTTTAAACTTGCAGAGGGCAGATTTAGACTGGATGTTAGGAGGAAGTTCTTTGCAGTGAGGGTGGTGAGGCACTGGCACAGGTTGCCCAGGGAGGTTGTGGCTGCTCCCTCCCTGGAGGTATTCAAGGCCAGGTTGGAGGAGACCTTGAGTGAGCTGTACTAGTGGGAGGTGTCCGTGCCTATGGCAGGAGGTTGGAACTAGTTGATCCTTGAGGTTCCTTCCAACATTACCATTCTATGATTCTATGAAGTAATTTTAATTAATATTTGGTGATACTGAAGGATGAAGACTAAAATTGTATACTTTTTTCAGGAAGGTAATTGGAAGATTACAATTCTTACGATTTCTTATATGTATTCTAAAAACAGATATAGTCTTTGTGTTGGTAAAAGATAGGCAATGTATTAGGATTAGTCTACAAGAGCATTTCTCATAAAAGTAACCCAAATAAAATCCATGCAGTGCATTTCACAGGTCAGTTTGCATTTCTGGGTATAAAGGACTCATGAATGAACAACGATAGGATCCACATTGTCATTACACGGTGTGCAGTTCTGGAGCCCCCAGCACAGGAAGGACATGGAAGTGTTGGAGCGGGTCCAGAGGAGGCCACGAAGATGCTCAGAGGGCTGCAGCAGCTCTGCTATGAGGACAGGCTGAGAGAGTTGGGGCTATGCAGCCTGGAGAAGAGAAGGCTTCCAGGAGACCTGATAGTAGCCTTCCAGTAGCTGAAGGGTGCCTACAGGAAGGCTGGAGAGGGACTGTTGACAAGGTCTTGCAGTGACAGGACAAGGGGCAATGGGTTTAAACTGGCAGAGGGGAGATTGAAACTGGATGTTAGGAGGAAGTTGTTTGCAGTGAGGGTGGTGAGGCACTGGCACAGGTTGCCCAGAGAGGTTGTGGCTGCTCCCTCCCTGGAGGTGTTTAAGTCCAGGCTGGATGAGGCCTTGAGTGACCTGTGCTAGTGGGAGGTGTCCGTGCCTATAGCAGGGCATTGGAACTAGATGATCCTTGAGGTCCCTTCCAACCTTACCATTCTATGATTCTATGAACCTCTGACCCTGGTCCTGACTCTCTGGATGATTTGTGTTATCTCCAGGACTTCCTATCTTGGCAGGAGGCTTTCATGTGCAGGCAGATGTCTTGCGGTGTGCATTCTCAGCACAGCGTCAGGCTGGCTGTGCAGGCTGAATGCCTGGAGGCATTTAGAGGCTGATCCTGGTCGCTGGAGTTCCACACAGCTCAGGATGCAATGAGGTAATAAGCAGGCACAGATACAACGGCAGAGCACCTTGTGCTACCTGCTCGTCCCTTTTTATCCATGCAACCCAAGACTAATGGGCCTTTGGACATAGATTAGCCAATCAGGATGGCACTTTGCAGAGCTTGACCACATTAGGTGAAGTCAGTCCTCTTTTGAGTCTTTTGTCCTCTTTCCTGGAGTTGCTTCCCCCAACACAGAAGAAGGGGAGCAGAAGAACATGCCTGGGCAAGCCAGGACATATATAAGCCTATTTTGGCTACCACGACAGTATACTATGTATTTATGGTATCTTCTCAGGTCTCAAATGCCACACTTTCAAAATACCAATCTAATCAGCATCTCATTAGCATGTCTAGAGCAACAGATGACTGAACCTCCAGCCTGTAATTTGGATGAGTCTTCATTTTAGCAATGAATGCCTTCCCAAGAAAAAGCATCTTGACTGATATGTCTTTCCATGTAATTCACAAAGCTAAGTACTTTTTTTATAATCACAGTGCTGAAAAACTGTGAAAATCTGAGTGCTTTAAATTGTATGTTCAGCAGGATGATACAGACCAGGAATCTCAGAGCAGTTGGTGTAAAAGAACATTGGTGACTAAGGGAGAAAAGTGGGAGATGGAAGAAGTGATTTGTCTGAGCTATTCTGGGTCTTTTTTGTTTTTTTTTTTTCCTTGTCACCTAACCTAATTTATTTCTATCTGAAGAAATGCAGAAACAGAAATATTGCAAGGAAAGAGTGGAAATTGGTACATCAAAAATTAATCTGACACAGTTGCCTGTTACTGAATGTTCAAAGCATAGCATCACCGTGTCCCCTTGTGGCCAGCAGATGTGGTTGGTTTCCTTTAGTCAGCACTGGTTATACTCTGTCTAGAGTGCTGGGATATGTTCTGGGCACTCTGTTACATATGAGACATGGACAAATTGGAGTGGGTACAGAGAAGGGCCATTAGGATAAGTAAAAAGCTGGAGCATGTGGCATTAGGGGAGAGTCTCTGATGTGGAAAGATATGTTTCTGTAACTAGAGTCAAAACCTAGTTTGTGTTTGGTTTGGTTTTTTTCCCCTGTACTTGCAGAGTAAGGTTGTTATTTGGAATATGTCTACCTATTGTGTGTTTTGAAATTCTTTACTTCTGCTGGTCATGGCCCTAAGACACATGAATTGTCATACATGAGTGGTCAACTGGGAGACTAGGGTAGGAGAGTTTGGTTTTTAAAAAACCTACACCCCCTATAACTTTACCAGGACAGCAATGACTCGTGTCACTGGGTTTGCTCTTTGATGTCAAACAGGGCTGGGAGAATCATAGAATGGTAAGGTTGGAAGGGACCTCAAGGATCATCTAGTTCCAACCCCCTGCCATAGGCAGGGACACCTCCTACTAGTACAGGTTACTTAAGGCCTCCTCAAACCTGGCCTTAAACACCTCCAGGGAGGGAGAAGCCACAACCTCTCTGGGCAACCTGTTCCAGTGTCTCACCACCCTCACTGTAAAGAACTTCCTCCTAAGACTGTGATGTCTTGTCAATATGTTGTTCTCTTACAATTTTTCTATTAAAACTGTGTGACTTTTCTCTGCACCTGTTCTTGCTACAGCAGTGTTGGGTCTCATAAGACTGGCAACCTCGGCAGTACTCTGTTGGGCATCATTCAAGATAAGGAGGTAGTTATGTAACTGTTGATGTGGCATGGCAAAGCAGGTGCCTGACAGTGACCTTGTTGAAGAAGCTTTGTCAGTGTGTTTGTGAACAGCTCAGTGGGGAGCTGCCTGTAAGCAAGAAGAGAGAGAATGTATAGTGTTTGAGACCAGGGTCTATCCTGTGTAAGTACGTGCTGACTTGCTGCAGTAAAGGGGCGATTCGTGGATGCGCCACATTGGTGTCTGGTGGTCCCTGTCTCACATCATCCATGCCCCCACACCTAGCAATCCCTGACTGTCCTGGTAGGCCATAAATCCTGCCAGGCTGGTTTAACCCTTGCTCTCCTCCTCCTGTTGCGAGTCCGGGAGTTGTAGTAGATTGAGCAAACAAAACCTTGAAGCTAGGAGCTTAGCCCCACATGTCTGGCGGTGCCACTCAACGTGCCTGTGTGGTCACACCAGGCACAAAGCCTTGAATTCATTGGGCAGAACAGTGGTGCTAGTGCCTATTAGCCAGTTTAATTTTCAAAATGATCTATGTAATGGGGGGTAATACAGAAAGCACAGTGCCTTTCTACACTGCATTGCCTTCCTGCACTGACCTCTGCAGGGAGCAGTGTCCCTTCAGCGGCTCGTTAACTGGGAATGGTTGCGGCCACGTGCTTGCAGCTTACACCAGCCACTCGGCAGCAACTCAGCTCTTTTGAGAGGGTTTTGGAATTCATTACTGGCTGAAAAAATAAGCTGCTCTGAAATCTGAGTCTATAACAACTGGCATCATCTGGTCCACCCTCGCCTGTTTAAGCAGGTTTGCCTAGATTAGGTTGCACAGGGACATGCCCAAGTGGGTTTTGAAAGTCTCTAGAGAAGGAGACTCCACATTCTCTGTGGGGAGCCTGTTCCAGTGCTTCTATCTCCCTCAAAGTAAAGATTTAAATTCCATCTCCCTCAAAGTAAAGATTTAAATTCCAGCGGTACCAAGAAATTTAACTTGGTTCTAAAGTTTTATTTTCACAGCAGAGGACTCAGAAAGGTTGTATCGAAGAGAGACACTGCAAATCTAGAAACACTGAATCAATCTTTCTTTTTGTTCTCTTTCCCTCTACCTGGAATATTCTGTATTTTACAATCATTATCATGAGTTTTGGAAGTGTTCTTGTATGGGAAACTTACTCAGGGACTAAGGCGTCATGAGTACATATGCTGGAGTTGATGCTAAGCCTCTGTAGCATAGTTAGAATTTCCCCTGTTTTCTCATTCCTATTTTCCAAGTTCTGATTGTTTAAACTGTTTAATGCTGCGTTCATAAATACCCTTTGTCCAATTATTTCCTGTCAGCTGAAAACCCAAAGAGCCTCAGGGAACTTCCCCAAATTTTTTAATATTACTAATAAAAATTAATATTCACACAAAATTAATAATCGCAAGTCATAACCGCTTGTTAATCTCATATCACCGACGTTGTGTGATTCCACAGCATCTGGTGATCCCCCATATTCTCATGACCCCTGGCATTCTGGTCACCCCCAATATGATATTTCCCACTGATTCTGCTACACAGCAGGGCACTCAGGCAATGAGTACTAGACAGCTAAAGGAGAGCCAGAGCTGGGAGCCAATGTACTGTCCCACTCTCATCCATATGGTTAAACTGTTAGCACAGTTCTGCGTGAGGTTTTGACTCAGGTTATACCCAGGGATCACAACACAATCAGTTTGCTTAGAATAGGTGTACACCTCACAACACTGCAGGCTTCTTCCTGCACTCTAGTATTTCTGAAACTATCCATAGCTGGTTAGATTATTCACTGTAAGCTGGCATTGTTTTTAAGTTGTTAAAAAAATTCTAATATATTCTCCTTTCCAGGAAGCAGTACAGGAATAGTTGTAAATAACTGCCAAATAATTTTATAAATAAAATTTAGTTTCTACTTTTTTTTTTGTTTCTTCTTTCTTCCTTTTTCTTTTTTTCTTCTTTCTTGTTCTTTCTTTCTTCTTGTTTCTTCTTCTTTTGTTTCTTTGTGTCTTCTTTTTTTCTCCTTCTTGTGTTTCTCCTCCTTCTTGTGTTTCTCCTCCTTCTTGTGTTTCGTCTCCTTCTTGTGTTTCTCCTCCTTCTTGTGTTTCGTCTCCTTCTTGTGTTTCTCCTCCTTCCTGTGTTTCTCCTCCTTCCTGTGTTTCTCCTCCTTCCTGTGTTTCTTCTCCTTCTTCCTGTGTTTCTTCTCCTTCTTCTTGTGTTTCTTCTCCTTCTTCTTGTGTTTCTTCTCCTTCTTTTGTTTCTTCTTCTTTCCTCCTCCCCCCCTCCCGTTAATATAATGTTGGTTATGTGAATCATGCATCTGAGTCCTCAAACTCTTTTCCTCCAAGCTGACTTTTCAACAGTTAAAAAAGAATGAACACCTGGTTAAAAATTTGGCCCAAATAATTGATTTGCACTAACGTTGATGATCCTTTTAACCTGATCACTTCTTCTGTGAATAAAGTGAAGGTTGTTCAAAAACCTACCAGAACTGTCCGTGTGTGACCTTACGAGTTAAAAGTAAGGAGAAGTTGCCTCAGTTGAGTGCAAAAATGTTTATAAACCTGCTTTTGTTTTTTTCAGTTCTTCTGCAATTACTGCAGCAGTTTGAGTCTTGTGCTCTTGTAGTGACATCTGATTCATTTCAAGCCTGTGACGTTATAGAATCATAGAAACAAAGAATTGCCTGGTTGGAAAAGAAAGATTGATTCAGCGTTTCTAGATTTGCAGTGTCTCTCTTTGATACAACCTTTCTGACTCCTGTGTTGTGAAAACAAAACTTTAGAACCAATTTAAATTTCTTGGTACTGCTGGAATTTAAATCTTTACTTTGAGGGAGATAGAGCATTGGAACAGGCTCCTCACAGAGAATGTGGAGTCTCCTTCTCTGGAGACTTTCAAAACCCACTTGGGCATGTCCCTGTGCAACCTAATCTAGGCAAACCTGCTTAAACAGGGGAGGGTGGACCAGATGATAATCAACTATTATAGACTCAGATTTCAGAGCAGCTTATTTTTTCAGCCAGTAATGAATTCCAAAACCTCTCAAAATAATGCTTCTGCTTCAGCTCATAGATCAATTTATAATGCAGGGTACAATATACATGAGCAGGGTAGACAGCAGTGCTGAGAAATAGGAAGTTTAGTATCATTATCATTGGAAGGGAAAAGTGTGCCTTTACCTCTGCAGGCAGCTTTCACATGGGTTGTTTATGCCATCAGCACATCATTATTCACTTTTCTTGTCCCCTTCTTAACAATCAGCCTAAATATGGTAGAGAAGTTTTACTTCTGCTTTGCCAACTGCAATTTAGAATTTTGTTAGGGACTGTTTACAATAGGAATCTGACAGCTGCTTCTTGATGTTCCCTCAGACTCAGTCTTTCAGAACAACACTGCGGTTTTCTTTCCCTCTTTTTGTGCTTGCTAAGAAATTCACTCCATCAGGCCACCACATTTCTGGTGTTTCTGGCTTTTGTTTTTGGGTGTTTTTTTGTTTTTTTTTTGTTAATTTTGTTAGAAACTAGTAGCATTGTGCTGTGAATAAAGTGCTTCAAAACGTGGTGTAAAAATAATGTACAGCACCAAATGACAAAATAGCATTCTTGAAGAGCACCTAAAGGCCTCTAAAATAACTCTGTAACTTGTCCTTTACTCATGCATGTTCTCTTCTACAGAAAGGATGTACCATATAATGTGTATCATAGTCTGTATCATGGTAAAAGGTATTTCAGTTAAAATACTGGACTATAATATATTAAATTAGCCCACGCTTCCATTTATTGATTTGAAACTTCTCTTTTGATTAATAAAGCAAAGCACTGCACTGAAGCCCTTGAAGCAGTTCTCAAATTCAGCAGCGCTTGGTGGTTATAAATAAAAAGAAAATGGTTCATCTATAATCAAAAAAAAAAAAAAAGGTCATTAAAAAAGGAGAGATCAGAAGCAGCTGTGTGTTTCAATTTTTAACATTTATATTAAGAGATATCCCATATCATCCAGAAAATTCCAGGACAAAAAAAGATCAAAGCAAAAGAATAACATAGGGCCAGAAATGTAAGGAAATTAATTTTAAATGTGGAGTTTTACTCAAGCTGCAACTCACTGTCTAAAAATGTTTAAACCAACGGACCAAAATAACTTGAATAAAATCCAAGCCCCTTACAATCTGCAAACATTTGAAAGTAATTCTGCAGATTATATGCACCATCTGCACATGTTACTGCATATATTAGCAGGAGTCTTTATCCACCCTACCTTGTCTGATTGAGACTAACTTCCATCCAAATTTTGCTCCTTACATATGATTGAACGTTCCAGCCAAACACAAAAGTGCTAGCACATTTCTGCTTTCCCCCCCTCTAATTCCATGTCCCTTTAACCATGAATAATTTTATTTGCTTTGGAGGTGAATGTCGTTTTTATATGACATTCATACATGAACATGAACATACATGACATTTACATGAGCTGTTCTATTGAAGTGTTTAGTTCTAGGTTGCAAGTAAAAATGTTAATAGCTAAGTATTATAAATACTTATGAAAAGAGTAAGAAAAAAACCCCAACAGTTTTAGAAAGTAGTCTTCTATACTGCAAAAATGAGAAATCTAAACCATTTTCTTGCTCCACATCAGCAAGACCCTACCAGTCTTCATTATTTTTGTGCTAGCTTTGAACTTTCAGTGTTCTTCTCTAGTAACTGTAACCTGGAATTTAAGACAATTGCCCAAGCTGTGATTTTGTTTCCATTACTTATCTGTGTTGACTTTAAAAAGGCCAAGTACTACATTCATCTGAGTTTTGAAAATTTGAGGGGTTGGTCTTTGACTCTTCCTGAGCTGTGGAGGAGAAAAAGAAGATATCTGGAAGTTGTTGTGTTAGACATGTGAAATATTTTTGGTTTTTTGGTTTTTTTTTTATTTCTAGGCAAGCTCTACTCTCTTTCAAGGGTAGGAATCCCAAGGAAGGAGAATCCAAAGCAAGACTGTAGAAAACTTCCCATTAACTTCAGTGAGATATGTATCAGACCAGAAATGCCATCTATCTGGAACTGGAGAGTTAAAGACACAGGTAGGAATTTTAGGAAAAACAAATTATCTGACTTGTTGCTCTTACTTAAAATAATTTTTAATGACTTCAAGTGATAAAGGAATTGAGCATTGCTTCAACTAGTAGCATTTTTGCTAAGAACAAAGAATTATGTTATAAGTTGAACACCTATTTTCCTTTTTTTTTGTTTTGTTTTGTTTTTTTAAGAAAAGGATTTTAGCATTAGAGTTACCATTCAGTTTATTCAAACACTTCTGCATATGTCTTCCTCCATGGATGAGCTGAGTGAGGTGCATAGTTTATATGAAAGAGTTCATACAGTTGTGAAAAAGATGGAATGGCAAATCAAGAGAATACCATAGGTCTAGCAAACATTCACACAAAAAATTGGCAGGAATCATAGAATGGTGAAGTTGGAAGAGATCTCAATGATGATGCAGTTCAAATCCCCCTGCCATAGGCAGGGACACCTCCCACTAGTACAGCTCACTCAAGGCCTCCTCCAATCTGTCCTTGAACTCCTCCAGGGAGGTAGCAGTCACAACCTCCCTGGGCAACCTGTTCCAGTGTCTCACCACCCTCACTGCAAAGAACTGCTTCCAAACATTCAGTTCCTAGAAAATTTTTTGGAATTGATTCCTTGGTAGCTGAACAGGACATGGACACAACAAGAATAAATCTATCTGGAATGGAGAAAGTCTCTTGCTGCTGTGTGCACAGGGAGAAAAACAGAACTTTCTGTAGCCTGCTTCTTCGCAGGCTGAGTGAGTGCAGATTTCTTATGGAACTAATCTGCACCACTTTAATGTCATTTAAAAGACATACATGAAAAGGTTGTTCTGCAAAGTTCCTGTTAAGATGAATCAGTATTTCACCATTTATTGGGAAAAAAAGTTAGGGTAATAGCAAATGTGAAAACATGAATAATTGCCTGCTTAAACTCCCTCTCTACTATTAGCATATTAATTCTTTTAATGAATTTTGCTTATTACAACTTCAGCATAAATCCATGACTGTAGAAATTCTTTAGCCTTCTTCATTCTCTAGCCTTCTTATAGCTCTCTCAGAGGGCTGAAGCAGCTCTGCTATGAGGACAGGCTGAGAGAGTTGGGGCTCTGCAGCCTGGAGAAGAGAAGGCTTCCAGGAGACCTTAGAGTAGTCTTTTAGTATCTGAAGTGGGCTACAGGAAGGCTGGGGAGGGACTGTTGACAAGGTCTTGCAATGACAGGACAAGGGGCAATGGATTTAAACTGGCAGGGGGGAGACTGAAAATGGATGTTAGGAGGAAGTTGTTTGCAGTGAGGGTGGTGAGAAACTGGAACGGGTTGCCCAGGGAGGTTGTGGCTGCTCCCTCCCTGGAGGTGTTCAAGTCCGGGTTGGAGGAGGCCTTGAGTGAGCTGTACTAGTGGGAGGTGTCCCTGCCTATGGCAGGGGCTTGGAACTGTATGATCTTTGAGGTCCCTTCCAACGTTACCATTCCATGATTTTGTATCTGCAAGATAAAATAGTCCTGAATAACTGCTATCCACCTCAAATTCTTCAATCCCCACCTACCTAACCTTCCCAAACCTAAAATTAATTAAGAATGTGTTTAGAAGGAAAATAATTACAGGAACGGTTCGAGTCTGAGAAGTCTGCTTCTTAGTCAATAGCTGTAAAGTTTATGGGGCAAAACAGCTATTTTTATTTTAGTCTTTCTTTGCAACTCATGTAGTGTGTTATTATTAAATGCATTGAAGGCCTAGGTGAAAAAGTGAGAACTTACTCCATCCAGGGTGACAAGATGTGACAGTACACAAAATGAAGAATGTGTCAAATTAAACTGCTCAGGTTACTTGAAATACTGAGTGCTCAGTTTTCTACCTTTGTGTGGCCTTTCCTTTTTGCTCTCTTATTTAACTTCCCTTCCTTATATGCAGATTTAGCAAGAGTGTGGCCTAATTCATCCTGTCCTGTTCTCTGCATAGCCAGTTATCTAATGCTTTTCACCTTTCAGGTTTTGTGTAGTCTGGGAAAAGCTACACCTGCCTATAAGAATTAATAGTTTACATTGGGTTTTTTTTCTTTCTGATTTCACAGACTCTACAAGATACAAAGCTTTCATGAAATCATCTCTTGTATCATTTGCTTTACTTAACGAGTCGGAGCAAGGATAGTAAAAATGAACAACAAACCAACCCAAAACACAAGGGCAAAAAAATCCTGTATAGGTTTTGGGGAAGGGAGATCTAAATGGTCAGTATTACACATCACGAAATCATCTCTTGTATCATTTGCTTTACTTAACAAGACAGAGCAAGGATAGTAAAAATGAACAACAAACCAACCCAAAACACAAGGATAAAAAAACCCTGTATAGGTTTTAGGGAAGGGAGATCTAAATGATCAATATTACACATCATGAAATCATCTCTTGTATCATTTGCTTTACTTAACAAGATGGAGCAAGGATAGTAAAAATGAACAACAAACCAACTCAAAACACAAGGATAAAAAAACCCTGTATAGGTTTTAGGGAAGGGAGATCTAAATGATCAGTATTATACATCATGAAATCATCTCTTGTATCATTTGCTTTACTTAACAAGACAGAGCAAGGATAGTAAAAATGAACAACAAACCAACTCAAAACACAAGGATAAAAAAACCCTGTATAGGTTTTAGGGAAGGGAGATCTAAATGATCAGTATTATACATCATGAAATCATCTCTTGTATCATTTGCTTTACTTAACAAGACAGAGCAAGGGTAGTAAAAATGAACAACAAACCAACCCAAAACACAACAGCAAAAAACCCCCTATATAGCTTTTAGAGAAGGAAGATCTAAATGATCAATAAAATACATCAGGATTGACATCTGACATATTATTCAATAGCTCTTTAGCTGAGGGCTTGACTAGACACAGAGGAGTTCTTGTGTAATACCAGAACAGAATTCACAAATCACTGCTAAAAGGAAAAAAAAAAAGTCAATATCACGTTAAGCCTCATATCTTTGGAGAAAAGCATCTTTTTACACAAATCTGACTTTAGTTCATAACTTCATAACAGTCACAATTCTGGGATTGCTAACAACTGTCTGAGGCCTTCTTAACTTTTCGTTTTGGTGTCTCGTTAGGTATGTATGAAGGGCAGGCATGATTATTATTGCTTTTTCTTAGTGTAAGTTTAGATCTTGTTCACAGTTTGTTGTGGTAGGTCTAAGGAGGCCAAAATAGGCTTATACACGTCCTGGCTTGCCCAGACATGTTTTTCTGCTCTCCCCCTCTCTGTTTTGGGGAGAAGCAACCTCGGGAAAGAGGACAAAAAGCCTGGAGCCACCGAGTCTGGGGACCCTGGCTCTTTGCAACCTGTGGTAAACGAGATAAACTGCTCAGCTTGTGCTCTGCCCAGATTTGGGTAAAGCAAGCCTATGGCTTCACCTAATATGGTCAGACTTGGCTAACTGCCATTCTGATTGACTGTTCTTTGTCCAAAGGCCCACTAGTCTTGGGCCATATGGATAAAAGGAGATGAGCAGGGAGCACAACATGTGCTCTGCCATTGTATGGGTGCTCTGCCATTGTATCTGTGCTCTCTGCTGTTGTATTCCTGCTGCCTTGTATCCTGAACTGCCTGGAAACTGCCTTCCAAGAGTTTACCAGGAACAGGCTCTAAATGCCTCCCTGCGATTGGTCTGCACAGCCAGTGTGACACTGTGCTGAGACTGCACATGGCATTGCATACTGCCTGCACATGAAAGCTTCCTGCCAAGACAGGAAGTCCTGGAGGTACGCAGATCATCCAGAGGAGATCAGGACCAGGTCAGAGGTTGTCTGTTTCCTTTCCCCAGCAGCCTGGGAAGAACCAAAAGTCTCAGTGGATGACAAGAATCCCCTGAAAGCGTTTGGGTACTGTCTGAAGCTGTACCCAGCCCTGCCAGTCGGGAGATAATATTTTGTGAGTAAATCCTTCAAGCCTCTTGTAATTCACCATTGCCTTCTGCCATGAGCAGAAAGGAGCTCCTCGAGGCCATCTAGTGGGCAGGCAGAGTATTGACCACAAGTGGTACACTAACCACAGCAACCTTCTTTGCCAGTTCAATCAAGTTCAATTCATGTTGTATATCATTACTGGTTAGTGCTAGAGCCTGTTATTGCCTGTATATAAAGTTTCCATGACTGATGCAAAGAACCAATTATTATTAAAATTAGTGATCAGGGTGGTGAGAGTTCTGAACATTGAATATTAATAAACAATATTAATTTTTGGAAAAAAAAATTTTGCATTAATTAATTCCCCCTACACTACACAGTTGANAGCCTGTTATTGCCTGTATATAAAGTTTCCATGACTGATGCAAAGAACCAATTATTATTAAAATTAGTGATCAGGGTGGTGAGAGTTCTGAACATTGAATATTAATAAACAATATTAATTTTTGGAAAAAAAAATTTTGCATTAATTAATTCCCCCTACACTACACAGTTGAAGCAGGTTTTTTTTTTTTTTCTTAGTCTGAATACTGCAAGAATTACTTGCCTTCAGACCTTCCAAACCATTTTTCTTAAAAATTTAGCCATATCAATTCTTAAGATATAGTAGCAGAGACAAAGTAACAGTTACTGATGTAACCTGATGGATTTACTTTGATTCTTTCCTGGCGGTTCGTAGGAGCAATGAATTCCACAAAGCAAAAGGTTGTGGAAATTTTATTAATTTCTAATTAATTATTAATAAAGTTAATGTTAAAAAAAAAAAAGAAAGATTATTTAAAAAAAATCAAATTGCTATTAGGTGGCTGCATTCAAGGTCAATGAATTCTTACAAAAGCCCAAATGTGCTGGTTTGAGGATAAGTGGAATATTTTAATGAGAGAATTTAGATCATTGTTTGTAAAAAGAAAATAATGATGAAGTCAATATCATTCATCAGTTTGCTGAGAGGGATAAAAAGCCAAAATGGTAACAATTTGTCCCACTCTGGTCTGTGACACTGGATCTATTCACTTCCTCTTCACTCTAATCTCTCCACTAACAAATAACAGTGTAAACTTTGCTGGTTGTTTTGCTTGTCTGTCTGCGAAAGTAGAGGGAGAAAGAGAGGGTAGTTTTGAGTCCTTTTGAGCAGCTTTCATTGTCTGGGAGGGAGTTTGGATTTCTGTATTATCTCTCATTTACATATAATTGTAAATACTTGTAAATATTTTGACTATATATGCTTGTGAATTTTGCTTTGCTATAAATATTGCTTCATCTTATTTCCAACCCCTCTGAGGTAGTCTGGTAAATTTCAACAATGTTAGGAGGGAAGTTCCTAATCCAACACTCCAGACTGTAACTTTAGGGAACTATTTCCCCTGAAGACAAAGTAATTTTGTTTCATGTACCTGGAAATTTAGATATAAAATAGATTATAACTCATAGCCAACTGAAGTGAATCATAGAATGGTAAGGTTAGAAGGGATCTCAAGGATCATCTAGTTCCAACCCCCTGCCATAGGCAGGGACACCTCCCACTAGCACAGCTCACTCAAAGCCTTGTCCAACCTGGCCTTGAACACCTCCAGGGAGGGAGCAGCCACAGCCTCCCTGGGCAACCTGTGCCAGTGTCTCACCACCCTTACTGTAAAGAACTTCCTCCTAACATCCAGGTTCAATCTCCCCTCTGCCAGTTTAAACCCATTGCCCCTTGTCCTGTCATTACAAGACCTTGTCAATAGTCCTTCCCCAGCCTTCCTGTAGGCCCCCTTCAGATACTGGAAGGCTACTCTAAGGTATTAGTGAAACTGAATATTAAATCAGCCATAAGAAAGAATCAAAGATGCACATTTGCTTTGGACCAAATGTGAGTCTCCAGATCCTTGTTTTACCTCCTGTCCTTTGTCTGTGCTTTTATAGGTTTCATCTTACCAACATTGACCACACTGTTGTCCTGTCATTACTGCTCCTATATTGCCTATTTAGTGACAGGAATTGTGTTCTTTAGCTTAGTGGAAGACAGAAAGAAATGCAGGAAGTTTAGCAGGTGTGCTTTGAAGGAGAGGTGATATTGGGTCAGGAACAAAATGCCTCTTTCCTCCTCCTCTTAAGAAACCTGGCAGATGGGAAGGTGTTTATTATCATTCACTGTAGTGGCCAGTGTGTTATCAAAATGAGTAATTAAAATTATTATCCCACTGCACTGTGTCACAAAGTGTTTGCACCTTGCAGTGAAGATGACAGGGCACCATGAAGCACACAGAGAACTCTATGTGTAAGCATTGTAACAATTACTAAGCAGAAAGTCCTAATAATGTGAGGTAGTTTAAGAATCTATTTTTCTTAGGATTGCTACTCTGTAATGTTTCTTGAAACTGAGGAGGCAGGGGGAACTTTTTTAACCCTATGCATATTAGAAACAAGAAATGGAACACTTTAATATAGTTCATCCTTCTTTACCAAAGTTAACAGCAAGAGTTTTCAAACCTTGATCTGTATTTCTGCGTTCTGACCTTGCAGGGAAAATGTGCTTTCATCTTTTCACACTCAATTCTTTGCAGAGGCAGGTAATGACAAAAAATTGTATCCACAGTACATTGAAGAGCCAATTTTAGTGCCTCTAATATTGATTGATACAGGTGAGGAACAGTTGTGTGACCTCTAAAGATATAAAAGCTCAAGTTTTCACAATTTGGGATAAAGAAATATGGACAGGAGCGGACTCAGAGATTCTGTGAATCATGCACAAGGAAGGAGCTGTTGCATGCACTCATGGGAAAATGGATGTGTAAGACACTCTGGCAGAATTCATTTGGAGTGATGTACAAATCTGAACAGTTAAGTGACAGAAAGTGAAGCTAACTCTCTGCCTTTGAGTGATGGCAGTTTCAGAAGTAAACTGTGAAAACATTCTGGATGAAGAAAGCAGCAGCTGAAAATCTGGAACTATGATGGACAAACAAAGAAGACTGAGACCAGCCTTAGCAGCTTCAAGGATTGATGGTAAAAAACCAAAAAACCACAAACCCACAATCCCCCAAAAACCAACCAAACAAAAAACAACAACAACAACAAAAACCAACAAAGAAACCCAAACCAAACCCCACATAACCCACAACAAAACAAACCAAAAAAGAGCATAGGCAGGTTTGTCAATCACTAATCCAAAAGCAGCTGATTGTACTTGATTGATTGCTCTAAGAGTTATTGCAAAGCATGGTCCTGGATGTATCAATATGTCTTAATTTTCTCCACATTCCAATGGCTATTAAGAAAGGGACATAACCAAATCTGTGCTGGAAGGACTCTAGTATTGCTACTATCTATACCTAGAGCTTTTAAATTACAAACCATTTATGGGATTTGCCTATTGATAGGATTTGCCCAATAAATCAGAATCAGTAATTGCTGAGATCTGGCATCAGGGTTTGCCCAGATGCTTAGGTTCTATTTAGGGACATACTCAGGTAAGATGGGTCTGTCCAACTCAGGGTAAGGAAAACACATAATGCTGAGGCAGGGTAAAATCTCTTTGCCATATGTCTTCTGCATCAAAAGACACATGGTCAGCTGATTGACAGAGGTGATTCTATCACTTTGCTTTCCTAAAACTTCACCGAGAGTACTGCGTCCAGTTCTGGTGCCCTCAACACAGGAAGGACATGGACCTGATGGAGCTGATCCAGAGGAGGGCCACGGAAATGATCAGAGGACAGAGACATCTCTCCTAGGAGGACAGGCTGAAGGGGATGGGATTGTTCAGCCTGGAGAAGAGAAGGGTCAGGGGAGATCTAATAGTGGCCTTGCGTGGTACAGAAGGACTGTTTCCGAAGGCCTGTAGCAGTAGGACAAGCAGCAATGGTTTGAAATTTGAGAAAAGCAAATTTAGATTGCATGTTAGGAACAAGTTCTTGACCATGAAGGGTGGTGCAGCACAGGAACCCAGGGAAGTGGTTAAGGTCCCATCCCTGGAGATTTTCAAGGTGAAGCTTGCTAAGACTCTGAGCAACCTGATCTAATGGAGAATGTCCCTGCTCACTGCAGGGGGGTGGGTCTAGATGACCTCTGGAGGTCCTTTCCAACTCAAACCATTTTACGATTCTATGATTATTTTCATAGAATCATAGAACGGTAAGGTTGGAAGGGACCTCAAGGATCATCTAGTTCCAACCTCCTGCCATAGGCAGGGACACCTCCCACTAGTACAGCTCACTCAAGGCCTCCTCCAACCTGGCCTTGAACACCTCCAGGGAGGGAGCAGCCACAACCTCCCTGGGCAACCTGTGCCAGTGTCTCACCACCCTCAGTGTAAAGAACTTCCTCCTAACATCCAGTCTAAATCTCCCCTCCACCAGTTCAAACCCATTGCCCCTTGTCCTGTCATTGCAAGATCTTGTCCATAGTCCCTCCCCAGCCCTTCTGTAGGCCCCCTTCAGCTACTGGAAGGCTACTCTGAGGTCTCCTTGAAGCCTTCTCTTCTCCAGGCTGCAGAGCCCCAACTCTGTCAGTCTGTCCTCATAGCAGAGCTGCTGCAACCCTCAGGCCCCTTCGTGGCCTCCTCTGGACCCACTCCAACACTTCCATGTCCTTCCTGTGCTGGGGGCTCCAGAACTGCACACAGTACTCCAGGTGGGGTCTGGATTTTACACATCTTGTAACATTTTCAAGACAAATTTTCACTCAGCTATTAGAGGTGTCAGGTCCCATGGCTGTAATAAAAATTAATTTCCATTTATAAAGCATCTCTGCTGTTTGGAATTCGCGAACTTCAAGCTGCCTAACTTCCTCTCTCAATAGGGGAGACAAACTTTATGGAGAAGGAAGAAAATGTCACACATGACTTGTAACAGAATTCATTACTCTTGCACAGCATTCCACGAATGGGTTATGGAAAGATTAGGTAATTGATGTAGAGCAGGCGAGCAAGTAGCTGAAAAATCACACTGAGAATAGGTGTCTGCTCTTCCCAAATTGAAAAGATGAGGAAAGTGAAGTTTCTCAAGGTCAGTAATATTTGTTGTTTTCAGGAGGGATTTGGACAGCAGGGTAGAGAACATCTTTATTATATTTTCAGGCAAACCCAAGAAAAGTATAGAACGGCTACGAACCCTGGAAAGCCTAGAAGGTGAAATGTTGATTGGAGCAACAGTGTGAGAGAGGCATGACGTAAATCAATCAGAGAAGGGGCAAAATCCCCCACGAGTATAATCAGGTAGGCATACAAGAGAAGTGGGAGTTCTGAAACAGAGAACCTGGTGCTTTTACAGGAAGCTAGAAACAATAGTGACTTGCCCTTCCTTGTAATTGTATGTAACAGGTTTAAACTGCATCAGGAGTGCTTGCTACATTGTAGAAAAAAAAATTCAAAACATTAAGGATAAGGATTAAGGATAGTCCAAAACAGAGTGGTTGTCACAGGAGACTGCTGAGGAGGACTCCTGGTGTTTGCAGGGGTATTTACACTCTTCTCCTTCAATACTTAGTTTAAGCTAATGTTTTCTTTTTTGGTCTGCTGGTGTTTGCAGAAATCCTGAACTCCCCCTAAGCATAAGTTAACCTTTCCACATACGGAGCACAATGAATAGAGGTGAAGGAATTTGCCCGTTGTTTTCAACGAGGATTGATTTGGACTTTCAGAGTGGTTCCACTGTCTGTGGTGTACATATATGTGCAGTTAAAAATGCAGGAAAATTGCCTCCTGTATTCACTACTGTGAAAGGAAAAATGTAGTCCTGTTAAGATTGTACTGAAAGGGTTTGTGCAGTTGTGAAAAAGATGGAATGGCAAATCAAGAGAATACCACAGGTCTAGCAAACATTCACATGAAAAATTGGCAGGAATCACAGAATGATAGAATCATAGAATGATAGAATGGTAAGGATGGAAGGGACCTCAAGGATCATCTGGTTCCAACCCCTGCCATAGGCAGGGACACCTCCCACTAGTACAGCTCACTCAAGGATTCCTCCAACCTGGCCTTGAATGCCTCCAGGGAGGGAGCAGCCACAGCCTTCCTGGGCAACCTGTGCCAGTGTCTCACCGCCCTTACTGTAAGGAACTTCCTCCTAACATCCAGTTTAAATCTCCCCTCTGCCAGTTTAAACCAACAAAAAGAAGCCCTATCTTTCTCATTGCTCTACTCCATTCTATTTGTATTTGCTTCAGATGTAAAATTCCCTAATTATTGGTGTGAGTGATAAAGAAAAGCATTCAGAGTCATTTCACATAATGACTCCATGCACTAAACTCTTGATACTCTATAGTATGAAGGAAACTTATTTAACAGACTACTTATGATAGAATCATAGAATCATAGAATCAACCAGGTTGGAAGAGACCTCCAAGATCATCCAGTCCAACCTATCACTCAGCCCTATCCAATCAATTAGACCATGGCACTAGGTGCCCCATGCAGTCTTTTCTTGAATGCCTTCAGGGCTGGCAACTCCACCACCTCCCTGGGCAGCCCATTCCAAGGGTGTTAGACATGTCCTAGCTTTGGCCAAGACAAGAAGAGGTTAATTAACTGCTGTGGGAATAGGAAAGAGGACCAGCCTTTTCCTGTAAATAGTGTTCAGTGCTTATGTTCTAAAGAGAAGTGGTTATTGTGTTGGATAATTAGGAATAGGAAACAAAAGAAGGAAGCCAGCTAAATTGCTCAGGAATGGGCAGCAGAATCTCTGTTACTAATGATGGAAGAAATAAATGCTGCTCTCTTTAGCTGCAAAATTTAAGTGATGCACTTGGGTCATAAAGAGTAATGACCTGTGAAGAATAAAAAAGAACATGCAATCAGGTCTGACAAAAACAAATCCCTGTCTATTCCTTTGCCCCTGAAGTAAAGACTGGAGACTGAGTCTTTGTTTGTTTGGTTGGTTTGGTTTGATAACGTTCTTGTTTCTTTGTCTTCAAACTACATTTGTATGCCAATAGCACAACTGCTTTTCTACCTGTTGACTGTAAAGGTTGGAAGTACACAGTGTGTTCTTTGCTGAACATGGAAACAATGTGCATGATGGCATGGGATGTAATATAGAAGTATTTCAGGGATTTATGAACTTGCTGGGCAGCTGAAGACAAGGATTTTGGATGAATGCGTGCTCATGTATGCAGAAATCCTTGTGCTGCCCCTTTTTATATTCCTTCATTGCACAAAAGCTTTATGGTGCAGGTTTCAGTCTTAGTATTTTGAATAATAAGAAGCAGCAAGATTAAAACTGTCTTTCCCTGATCACTCCCTGGTCATGCCTGGTGACATTGTCAGTAGGTCATAGAACTAAACAATCTACCAAGTCTTTGCCTTAAATCCTCCAGTGGTCTGCTCTTAACACTTGAGGGTGAAGTCTTGTCTAGGTGTAGACATCCTGGTGAAACTGGTGGACGGCCCCATTAGTTCCAGCAAAAGAGAGGAAATTGTATCTCAAAAGGATATACTATGGCTTGTAGAAATGTCTGAATGTCACAAATTTTACTTATTTACTTACTTTTTCATATAATTGAGTGTAATATGTAACTGGGAGTAGCTTGTCTAGCATTAGAAAGGCATTTTTTTCCCAGCTAAGTACAGTTGGGTTTTCAGCTTAGTGTGTCACAGCTGTATGAAACTTTCCAGCACAGGAAGGACATGGAAATGTTGGAGTGGGTCCAGAGGAGGGCCATGAAAGTGATCAGAAGGCTGCAGCAGCTCTGCTATAGGGACAGACTGAGAGAGTTGGGGCTCTACAGCCTGGAGAAGAGAAGGCTTCAAGGAGACCTTAGAGTAGGCTTCCAGTAGCTGAAGGAGGCCTACAGGAAGGCTGGGGAGGGACTATTGACAAGGTCTTGCAATGACAGGACAAGGGGTAATGGGTTTGAACTGGGGGAGGGGAGATTTGGACTGGATGTTAGGAGGAAGTTGTTTGCAGTGAGGTGGTGAGGCACTGGTACAGATTGCCCAGGGAGGTTGTGGCTGCTCCCTCCCTGGAGGTGTTCAAGACCAGGTTGGAGGAGGCCTTGAGTGAGCTGTACTAGTGGGAGGTGTCCCTGCCTATGGCACGGGGTTGGAACTAGATGATCCTTGAGGTCCCTTCCAGCCTTACCATTCTGTGATTCTATAGGTGATGCAAAAGGCACAGTTAGCTCTGATTATTATCATACAGGCTGCTTCATGTTAATGTTATATTGGAACTGATCTTTGAATCCTGTAGCGTGATTAATGGCATTAAGGGTTTAGTACTTCATGTTGCATTGCTATGGTAATTTTTGATGCTGATTACTTCATTACCTATCTTTCTAATTTGTCCAGGAGTTTCCCACTCCATGGAGGTAATGGAGTGCTTTGTATTAGCTAGCTAGCCACAGCCTTGTGCTTCAGATGGGCTTAGAGATGAGAGATAGAGCAGCTGATCTCTTATCAAAAGACTAATGGCTCATTTCAGTGAGCAGCAGTCAGAACATGCCTCTTCTGTAGAACTGATTTATTTTGATAATTCACCCTGATAGGCTGGTAAAAAACCTGTGGTCTGTTTGTCAATGACACATAAAAATATTTGATCTATGAGTTATATTCTGCACACTGTGCAGAATCCTTGAAAATCCTCTCTGTTTGCCAGTGACAAACAATGTAAAGAAACCGAGAGAATCAGTAGCAGATGTTTTAGGTGGAACCTGTCACCATCTATAACAGAAGGAAAGAAGAGATTTCAAGAGAGATGAGAAAGCCTTTGGGAACACATAGAAGACTCCCTCTTCACACAGAAGTTAGATGTGCCAACCAGGTATCAGACACTGCTGGGCTTGCTGCCCACTAATCAAGAAAACCTGCTTGGTAGTATCTCCATTAGTGACAGCCTCAGCTGCAGTGATCACAGTATTGTGGTATTTGGGATGCTGCTGAGCATGCTAAAGGTTAGTTCCAAACCAAAGGTTTTTGTTTCAGAAAAGCAAGCTTCAGTGTGCTCAGGACTCAGTTGGAAGGGAACCAATGGGAAGCTTCCATGGAGGACAAAGGAGCTAGTAAGTGCTGTGAGTTTTTCAAGAACACTCACCTCAAAATCAGTTCATCCCCTCTAAAGGCAAGAGAAGCAGGCAGAACAAGAGGCTCCCTTGGCTTAACTTTGGGCTCTTGGGTCTGCACAGAACCAAAAGGAAATGTACCAGAGATGGAAAAGTGGAACATTAGCTTTTGAAGACTACGAAGACGTTGCTGGGAGAGATGTCGTTATGCTGCTCTGCTCCGTGCTTGCCAGCCAAGACCTGAAGTACCGCGTGTGGTTTTGGTCCCAGTTGTACAACAAAGATGCAGACAGGCTGGAAAGCATCTGGAGAAGGGCCACAAGAATGATCAGAGGACTGGAATCCCTGTCATATGAGGAAAGGCTGAGAGAACTGAGTTTGTTCAGCCTTGGGAAGAGAAGGCGTAGGGGAGACCTTATTAGCACATACCAGTACACCAAGAGTGGCTACTAGGAGAATGGAGACTCCCTTCTTACAAAGAGTCACATGGAAAAGATAAGGGATGATGGGTAAAAGTTGTTTCTGGGTACATTCCAACTGGAATCCAGAAGAAAATTTTTCGCAATGAGGACAGAGACATTGGAATAATCTCCCAAGAGAAGTAGAGGATTCACCTACATTAGTCAGTTTTAAGACTCAGCTTGATAAGGTGCTGGACCATCTCATTTAAACTACAATATCACCTAAAAAGGTTGGACCAGATCATCCCTGGAGTCTCTTCCATCCTGGCATTCTGTGGTTCTGAAGACAAAAGGCTGGCTGCTTAGAAGTCTACATAACTACCCAGTCTCCTGCAGAGCTTTTCTTTTAGTGAAGAATCTCTGACATTTCCCCAGTTTTTGTTCCTCTTGATAATTGTTTTTCTTTTTTTTCTGCATAAAGCTGGCAAAATATTCAGTGCATAGGATAGGAAAAACAAGTGAAGACTTGTACAAGTTTACAAATAGGCAAGATCAGATTCAATGATGAGAGAAGTATGGTTCCATTCATTAACATTCCTAATTCCAATCAGTTAACTGGTCTGGATATTTTAGTTGTTATACTTGAGACAGGGTCCTTGACAAAGTTTTCTCTTCTGAACGTATTAAAGAGGTTTCTTTATATTAAGGTTGTATTTAGCACAGGTAATGCAAAAAACAAACCAACCAAAAAAACCAAAACCCAACCCAACCCAAAACCAAACCAACCAAACAAAACCCAACAAAACAAAACAAAACCAAAACAAAATCAAACCCACCTGGCTGACATAATGTACAAGGAATCCAGTTGCTGAATAACTGATTGAATTCATTGGGCAGTTTAGCATTAGTGGCTGCCCTTTATGAGAGTATGAAGTGGCAGTCACAATACTGAACTAGCAGATGGCAGCTCTGGAGGAGGATTGCCCAGCAAATAAACCAGTTTTGTTAAAAATGGTGAGGTTCTGACACTTCTTTGGTACGTTGGAATGAAAATGATACTTTCAAAATGTGAGCATTAAGGACCTTTGAGACTGTGTGGAAACGTTTGTAGTTTATGATGGTGAACAATTACGTGGAGAACTGTGGTGGGGAGTAGCTCTTAATTGCTGTTGAAAGTTGTCCACTTTATATAAACAAATTATTAATTTTCTCACAGAGAGAGAAAATGATTTAATGAGAAAGCAGATGAGAGCCTGTGTCTCCTAGCATCTGGGAGATTGTCCTGGAAAGCAAATTTACCAGCTGAGGAGAATCATAGAATCATAGAATGGTAAGGTTGGAAGGGACCTCAAGGATCATCTAGTTCCAAGCCCCTGCCTGTGGCAGGGACACCTCCCACTAGTACAGCTCATGCAAGGCCTCCTCCAACCTGGCCTTGAACACCTCCAGGGAGGGAGCAACCACAACCTCCCTGGGCAACCTGTTCCAGTGCCTCACCACCCTCACTGCAAACAACTTCCTCCTAACATCCAGTCCAAATCTCCCCTCCCCCAGTTCAAACCCATCGCCCCTTGTCCTGGCATTGCAAGACCTTGTAAATAGTCCCTCCCCAGCCTTCCTGTAGGCCCCCTTCAGATACTGGAAGGCTACTCTAAGGTCTCCTTGAAGCCTTCTCTTCTCCAGGCTGCAGAGCCCCAACTCTCTCAACCTGTCCTCGGAGCAGAGCTGCTGCAGCCCTCTGAGCATCTTTGTGGCCTCCTCTGGACCTACTCCAACAGTTCCGTGTCCTTCCTGTGCTGAGGGCTCCAGAATTGCACACAGTAACAGTCTGAGACTGTACACAATAACAACCTAAGACTGAATTATTATCAGTGTGAAAGAGTCAGTGTCTTTCTGAAAAAGCAGTTCAACATGCAGCAAGCAAACAATGAGCTGGTTAAAAATCTGCATTGTGTACATGTTTTGCAATATTTACTTAGTGCTAATTCTAATCAATGCTTCAAAACCATTATTTACAGATCACTCCACAACTTGATATGGTTGGTTAGACCTGTCTATTTCTTCTGTTTTTTTTTTTTTTTTTCCTGTTTCTAGTCCCAAGGTGACCACACATTGCACATTGATTAGAATCATATAGCACTTTTAATAGGATGTCCTATTGCCCTGGCTGGTACAAGCACTGCTATAAATTAGGATGGCTCTAATAGAAAACATTGTTCTTAGCTACACTTATTCAGAATTGAGGCTGGCACAGGAAAATGAGATAAAGGACTGATACCTATTACAGGTTTTCATTATTAATTTACCCATCTGTCATGGCTTTTCAAAGAGGAAATCTCCAGGAATCTGTTTGGCATATAAATTGATGTAGAAGCTGATTTTTTTTTTTTTCAGTTTTCAGTTGCTGTTTTAATGGTTATTACTCATCACAAAATAATTTAAAATGTTATTAAATTAGTATATTAAAATGGAAATTGCTGGAGTATCATTAGACATTTGGAAAGTGTACTTCTGTATAGGTAAAGGCTACTGAATATGTTTTGTCCCCTTGAACTCATCGAGATGCATTTTATTTTCTTCATTATTTAACATCTCAAGTAATATATTCTGTTTTTCCAGGCTTTCACTGCTTTTCTGTGGTAATCATAGTTAATATACTGTGATGGTTTGGGAGTTCACCCCCCCGCCCATGCTATGAAAATCACCCAGACTAGGCTCAGCCAGCTGGAAGTTAAGGACTGAAGCTCTATTTACAGCTCAGCACAATGTACAAGCAGAGATATACACAATAGACAGGAATAGTTACAAAATAGACAAGTTAAAGGGAATACAGAAACACAACTCCCCTCCCAGAAATCAGAGACCCCAGGAGGGGCTCCCAACCACCCTTCCACCTTCTTCCCACCCCTCTACCTTACCCCAGGGTCTGGCTTACATGCAAAGTGAGTTGAAGGATCAGCCAGGGGGGTTAGAAGCAGAGTGGTTAGTTAGATTACTGAGCAGAGAGGCCAGCAGGCACACACCAGCTAGAGAGACAGAAACTCTCTCTCTCTTATCTATGTTTGTGCTCTTGTGCTTTTACATCTCAGCAAGCCTATGAGTGAAGTAGACATCATCACTGTTTTCACAGCCTACAATCTAATTTTTTTTCATTAAAATATTCCAATTACCCTCAAACTAGCCTCAAACATATACTTAAAGATTAGTTTATCCAGTGCTTCTGTGTCCTTTAGAAAATGTTTGTACAGGGAAGGAGCTTTGAATTGCATTCATAGAACATGGACCATGCTAAAAAAACATGCTTTGAGAGCAGAATGATGCTGAATTTTGGTATGAAAAGA
>VWZE01013354.1:0-21553 GCA_013396675.1 Eubucco bourcierii
GTGTGGGGGTGGGGGGAACTCCCAAACCTTCACACCTGTGCATTTGGAAACAGGAAAATCTCATCACAGGAACTAAGCCTCATCTATCAAATGCATTTCTTTTCCAGTTGCTAAGTCCACATTAAATCCCTCCTGAACACACAGAATATTTTATATTCTTCTCTGACAAATTACTAGCTATTCCAGAAGTACAGGATATAATTCCTGAAGTTCATAGTGATTCACAAAGGATAGAGATGTACAGTGCTCACAGCTGTGTAGTGGTTACATTTACATTAGTTCATGCAAAGCTTCCTGATGACAAATTCTTCCCTAGCAATATGACTAAGTCTAATTAATAGAAATTACCACAAAGGATCTCAGGAGGATTATGATTTCTGAAAAAAGGAAGGCTAAACAAAATAAACAAACAAATAAAAGATTGTTTAATATCTCCCAGAGCACTTCAAAGAATTTTTATCTTATCTATCTTTTTATAGAGTCCTCTTGATTCTACTGTTCTATGGACCATTTTTATTCTTATCTACGCTTTGTGTCTCTCCTGAACACAAAACTACTTATGAAGGAAATAAAATTAAAACTACTGATACTCTGACAGCAAACAAAACACACACATACACCATCTTGGAACTCCCTATATGGAAGAGATCATGCCACCAAAGAAAGGCCATTTTAAAGAAATTTTTCTACTATCTTTGTGCTGGTTTGAGACTAATTGCAACATTTTAATGAGAAAATTATATTATAGGCTGTGAAAAGAAAACAATGGTGATGTCTACTTCACTCATAGGCTTGCTGAGATGTATAAGAAAAGAATACACAACAAAGGTAAGACACTCAGGCTTGCAGACACTCTCAGGTTGTCTAGCTTCTGTCTTTCTCCTCTCTGCTGAGTAACCTCACTAACCACTTTCCTTCTGACCCACCCTGGTCGACCCTCCAAATTCACCTAGCATGTAAGGCAAACATTGAGGTAAGGCATAGGGGTGTGGAGAAGGTGGAAGGGTGGTTGGAAGCCCCTCCTGGGGTCTCTGATTTCTGGTAGGGGTGTTGTGTTTCTGTATTGCCTTTAACTTGTATATTTCTATAAATATTCCTGTATATTTTGTATGTATCTGCTTGTATACTGTGCTAAGCTGTAAATAGAGTTTCAGTACTTAACTTCCAGTTGGCTAAGTCTAGTCTGGGTGACTTTACAAAGCAGGGGGTGGGGAACTCCCAAACCATCACAATCTTGAAGTTAGTTATCTAGTCATATTAATACTCCTGTGTGTTCTTAATATTTATTCTGAATACATTTCATATGAATCGTGTGCTGGTAGTGAAAGAAGACAAGCCTCAAAGTAAAAGGCAAGCAATTTAGTTTTAAAACGATTAATTTACAGAAATTGCTCTTGTCCAAGTAGAATAGATTCTGACCTGAGCTATATTGTTGTTCAGTTTGTAACACTTTCAACTTTATGAAACTCCTTCCCATTTAAACCAGTATCAATAAAGTCATTTAAGAGTATAGAAACTAAATACTCAAATCAATCAAATCAAATGGAAGGTAGAGGACATAATTTGGCAATTCTCAAAAGACTCTCCATAGACCACCAACTAATATAGAGATATTATTACTGATTGTAACAGAGACATTGGGGAAAAAAAATAGCCATTGAAAGCAGCCAGGATAGCATAAAAGAAATCCATTCCAAAGGGGATCATTTATCATCCTTGAATATTTCCTCAATACAGAAGTTTACTAAAAATAATCCTCTATTCAGCATCATAGGATGTCAGAGTTTGGAAGGGACCCAAAGAGATCATCCAGTCCAACCTCCCTGCCAGAGTAGGACCATACAATCAGATCACAGAGGAAGGCATCCAGACAGGCCTTGAAAGTCTCCAGAGAAGGAGGCTCCACAACCTCTGGGCAGCCTGTTCCAGTGCTCTGTAACCCTTAAAGAAGTTCCCCCTTGTGTTGAGGTGGAGTCATAGTTCCTTGTCCTATCACAGGGAACAAGTGAGAAGAGCCTGTCTCCCCTCTCCTGACACCCAGCCCTCAGATATCTACAAACATTTATTAAATCCCCTCCCAGTCTTCTCTTCTCCAGACTAAAAAGCCCCAGGTCTCTCAGCCTCTCCTCATAAGGCAGTGCTCCAGTCCCCTATTCATCCTTGTAGCCCTCCACTGGAATCTCTCAAGCAGATCCCTGTCCCTCTTAAACTGTACGCATCTTTCAAGATTGGATCTCACCAGGGCAGAGTAGAGGGGGAAGAGAACCTTCCTCAATCTGCTAGATACAGTCTTCTTAATACACCCCAGGATCCCATTGGCCTTCTTGGCCAAAGGGCGCATTGTTTTCCCATGATAGAGAGTGGCAGAACAATAACATCAGCTAGTTTTCTCAGTACCCTTGGGTGCACCTTATCGGGGCCCATGGATTTGTGAATGTTCAGTTTATGTAGTTGATCCCTAACCCAGTCTGCACTGACCAGTGGGGAGCATTCCCTCCTCCAGGCTTCCTCTCCTTCAACCAGGGTCTGAAGTACATAAAGGAGTTGAGTCTTAGGTGTAAAGACTGAAGCAAAGAAGGCATTCAACAACTTTGCCTTCTCTGCATCCTCAGTTATCAAGGCTGCCTCCTCATTCAGCAGTGGCTCCACACCTTCCCTATTCTTCCTTTTCCTACTGATACATTTGAAGAAGCTCTTCTTTTTCTCTTTTACTTCCTTGGCCAGCTTCAGTTCCAAGAGGGCTTTGGCCTTCCTTGTTGCCCTCGTACATGCCCTGACTTCTCTATAGTTCTCTCAAGCGACAAATCCCTTTTTCCACGAATTGTAAGTTTCTTTTTTCACTGAGATCTCCTTCAGGAGTTCCTTGCTCAGCTATGCAGGTCTTGTAGCACATCTATCTGATGTTTTTACTCAGGGGAGCACACCTAGCTTGGGCTTAGAGGAAGTGGTCTTTAACCAACTTTCCTGTGCTCCTTCACCCTCTAAAGCCTTAGCCCATGGGATTTCTGCAAGCATGTCTCTGAAGAGCACAAAGTTAGCTCTGCAGAAGTCCAGGGTTGAAATTCTACTTGTTGACCTGCTTCTACCCTGTATAATACTAAACACCGCTATGTCATGATCACAGTCCCCAAGCTTGTTCCCAACCTTTATGTCCTCAACCAGTCCCTCTTTATTAGTTAATACAAGGTCCAGCAGTGCACGTTTCCTTGTTGGTTCCTCCACTACCTGCTTCAAGAAGTTATCATTGATATCACTGCAAAAGGAGCTTCCATTAATAAGAAAATGTATCACCAGCTTGAAAAAAAATTATCATAAACTTGAAGTGTGTCCAGTTCATATATGTCTCACAAACCATTACTCTCGTTACCAATTATTCTCAAAAATATTGCATATCTCAAAGCTATTTGGTTAACATGCAGATTATTTTTCACCAGACACCAAAAACTCACCCAGGGTTTTGGGTTTTTTTTCATAATGTTTAGGATTTGTTCTCTGTTATGGAGAGATTTCATGAAGAAGAAGCTGACGAAACACAGATGACAAAATTTTACCTCATTATAATTCAGATGTGGATCATAACTTGGGTAAGACAAGCCACATAAAAATGTGGCTTCAATGCCTCATTCTATGTGTACCCTGAATGTGCACAGGGGACTCAGAGGAGCCCAGTAAACCAGCCCAAAGGCAAACCACTGTCAATCACCTGATGCATTGCATATCCAGAGAAGTAAAATGCCTCTCACTACAAGATCAGCACAATTTTGTATCTATAAGAAAGAAGTACCTCAACTGTTCATGTTCTGAACTAAGTAGGATCCTGTAGCCACTGCACTGTGCTGTCTCATCTTTCTCCAGGAAACGTGGTGCCTCTCCAGCTACAGAAACTGCCTAGAAGCCCCAAATGATATCTTAGAATGCAGCCCCAGACTGACTGCTCAGGATCTTTGAGGTGAGCTCAGACTGCCACAACCACTGCCCAAAGAAAGGAAATGCAGAAAATCTTCAGAAAAGACAGTGGAGTGGTTTGCAGTTCTCTGTGGTCTTACAAAGTATTACATGCTGAAATGTTTTAACTGTACTGATTTCCAAAGAGCACAGCAAAAGATGTCTGTTTGATATTGGCATTTGGAGGTTTTAAAGTATCCCTTTTACAACCTTAAGGTCAAAGAATAGTGTGTCTCTTGGTAGCTGCCTGAATTCTAGTACAGCTATTACTTCAGTGCTCCTGGGATTTAGCAATTAGTTGGTCGGTGTACCAAGAACCTGGCCTTCAGTTGGGTTCAATCCAATTTTTTAAAAACTAGCTCTTTGAAGTGATTAACATATTTTGAATTGCCAGGCATAATATCAATGTAGCAACACAGAGATCTCTCCTGTCTTTGCTCATCAGAAAAGACTTGTAACTCTAAAATCATACCAGAGATTTCAAGATTCTTCCCATTTTGCAGTGGATCAGAAAATGAGGCACTTTGAAAAACCTTTGTCAAGAGAAGAGACATTACCCAGAATTACGAATATCAAACTCACTAGCCCATGTTGGTGTAAGCCTGACACTTTAAACACAACAAGGACTTTCATCTGAATTTGGAGGAAATGCTACTTTTGACTAGAAGCCTGTCTATCTATCTCACACTCTTAAAAAAAAATAAAATACTCAAATGCAATATTCTGGTTAAAAAAATACAACCAACTCCAGCAGTTATCTGTGCCAGAAATGTCACACATAATGACTGCCATTTCAGGGAGTATAGGCTCTGTAGCGCAGCATTATTCCTTTGTGGTTTTTAGCACAGACATTCATTATTTCACTTTTACTCTTAGCTAAATAATAAACTTAGAGTGCTGCATCTGTCCCAGCCATGGTTATTCCTCCATATGAGATGCTCTTTATTTCTGTTTTACTTGCAAGTGTGAGGAAATAAAATTATTTATTCACCATTGAAATAAGGGTAAGTGGTCACTTTGTCACAGCACTAATTCTACTCAACACGTTCATTCAAGGCTAGTTAATGTCACTGCATCTTCAGCAGCTCAGAGAATACCTTTTTCTTTGCAAGTCCTCATCATTAGGATAGAGAGCCTGATTTTACAGTCCCTGCTCAAGAAATTGTAGTACATCACTTTAAAGTTAGCTCTGAGACATCTGATCAACATATACTAACAAAACTAGGGGGGCGGGGTTGTATAGAGCAAACCAGAACTGAACTGTTGACCTTACTGCTCATTTCACAAAGACATTTCTGTTGGCTATCTGAAAACTCAAAACTTACCCCACTCTGAAAATGGGCAGCTAAAGATGACATAATATAAATCATTATCCCTTGTGTTTGCCTCTTGCACACTTATGCCAGCCATAGTGTGTATTTTGGTATATAGACCAGTATTTTGGTCTATATTTTTAAGTCCAAGTCAACACAGGTCATCCTTTTCCACCCATCCTATAAACTTCACCACCAAAGAATTACACTGCTATATCACACCTGATGTCTTACATCTAAAAAGTACAGGCAGAAGCAGAAAACCATGTGTAACTCAAAAGCAATATTCCTTACTGGGACTAGTGCTGTTTAACATCTTGGTCAGTGATATGGACAGAGGAATCAGTGCACCCTCAGCAAGTTTGCAGATGACACCAAGCTGTGTGGCACAGTCGACTTGCTAGAGGGCAGGGATGCCATCCAGAGGGACCTGGACAGGCTGGAGAGGTGTGGCCAGGTCAACCTCATGAAATCCAACAAGGCCAAGTGTAAGGTCCTGCACCTGGGTCTGCACAATCCCAAACACAAATACAGGCTGGGTGGTGAATGGCTGGAGAGCAGCCCTGAGGAAAAGGACCTTGGGGATCTTGGTTGGTGAAAAGCTCAACATGAGGGAGTAGCGTGTGCGTAGCCCAGACAGTAACTGAGTCCTGGGCTGCATCGAGAGAACCGTGGCCAGCAGGGCAAGGGAGGAGATTCTTCCCCTTTACTCTGCTCCTGTCAGACCCCAGTTGGAGTACTGTGTACAGTTCTGGAGCCCTCAGCACAGGAAGAACAATGAGCTGTTGGAGTGAGCCCAGAGGAGGGTCACAAAGATGATCAGAGGGCTGGAGCACCTCTGCTATGAGGACAGGCTACAAGAGTTGGGTCTTTTCAGCCCGGAGAAGAGAAGGTTTCCAAGAGACCTTGTAGTAGCCTTCCACTATCTGAAGAGGTCCTACATGAAGGCTAGGGAGGGGTTATTTACAAGGTCTTGTAATGACAGGATGAGGGGTAATGGGTTTAAACTGGAAGAGGGGAGATTTAGGTTAGATGTTAGGATGAAGTTTTTTACAGTGAGAGTGGTGAAACACTGGAACAGGTTGCCCAGGGAGGTTGTGGCTGTTCCCTCCCTGGAGGTGTTCAAGGCCAGGTTGGATGAGGTCTTGAGTAACCTGTACTAGTGGGAGGTGTCCCTGCCTATGGTGAGGGGTTGGAACTAGATGATCTTTGAGGTCACTTCCAACCTAAACCATTCTATGATTCTATGATTACTTTGATTACATAAAACAGTTACTTAACCATGAATCGATTCATATTCATATTGCATGCAATTGTTTGTCTCCAAACAGATGGTAGTGACTCAACGTTTTGCCAGCAGAGCTATGAATATACCCTTAATTTAGTAAGAGAGTATAGAAGTTACTATCAATTAAACACATGCACTCCAAACATATACAAATGTCACAAACTCAGAACAGCGCCAGTGCCAAGCCAGACCTGTGATTCTTGTGCAGTTACCAAACCATATCTTAATCTTTTCAAAGAGAGATCACTTCCTTTTCAAAATAGAACATAATTCAAAGCATCTTCTATAACACGTAGATAAGACAGCTTTTCAAATCCCTCACTGCATATTTTCCAGCAAGTTCTATTGAGATGCAAAGAAAAGCAGGTAAAATATTACTCAATAAAACCATAAAACGACTTATTGGGTATACAATTCAAATTACATCTCTAAGTCTCCATCATTAGTTTTTGGTTTGGGGGTTGTTTTTCTTTTGATAATTTCAGCCCTTGCCTAATTTATTTTCTTAACAGCATTGTAAAACATTTTAGAAATATTACATCACAGAACACAGAACTGTCTGTCTTCTGTTCTGTGACTGAAAGCACAAAGTGATTTTACATCTTTAGTATCGAATGCTTCTGCCAATACAGTCTAACACAGACCACAGGGAGTTATATACATGCCTGATATTAAACAAGGATGCTGAGATTATCTAAATTACACGAAAGTGCACATTATTGAGATGGGAAAGGTATCGGATATCTGGAAACAAGAAAAAAGATGTTCTGCTCAAGGTGGAATATGTTTATTGAAGGATATTCAGGGTTTGCTAGAGAACCACACATGTACCACTTGAAGCAATGAAGAATTTTGGAATTCTGAAGAGTAATTATAGAATTTACACTTCTAAACTCTCTCCAATCCTTTGCAGATGTGATATTTTTTGTGTTTGATATAATCATGAGATCAAATAACATAAATCTGCATTAGTTGTTAGTTAAGACACTGTCTTTTGGTTGCTGGCAAACTTACGTCAAAGGGCACAAAGAACTATGCTATAGTGCTACAAGAGTAACAGTTCCCACTACACAAACTCACGCAAGCCAATTGCTCCCTGACCTCCCTATCTCAAGAATCAAATATTCATGTGTTCAGATACCATCTGTCCCTGAACGCTTTCCTAATTTTTAACTAAGCAATTACCTGATACAGACAACTGTGAGCTGCCCTCAAGCAAATGAAGGCTTTGACAACACTGACACCAAGTGACAGAATCCAGAAAGACAAAAATCACAACACCTCCACTTAAAGCATTTCAGCAACATGCTCTGAAAGAAGCATAGTCTTATTCCTCCAAGTACCAAAAAAACCTCCAAAAACCTACTGTGAGAGCTGACATTTTCACAGAACCTGTGCCTAAGTATAGCACATGTCCAACGTTAAATACGTGTTACAGGTATATGTCCAACGTTAAATACATGTTAACAATTCCATTTCACCTTGGTCTTGGAAGTTTGAGTTAATGACCTTTCACATTTCAAAGTTTTACTCAATCTAGCCTTGTCAATTCATTTCTAAAGAAGAAAAAAATTGTGGTTTGCATGCATGGTCACTATCTGCTTCCATTAACTTATGTAGATTTAATTTTTCAAGTCACGAAATCTAAACGGTTCTTTAATGCCATTTAATTAACAAAAATAATCAACAAAAATTGTGATAATGCAAATTTTAAGTCTACTAAGTCTGGCTTACTTGTTTTACCTACCTTTCAGTTGAGAAATCAAAACCCAAGCAGTCTAACATGATAAGCAGTAAACAGAATTGGTGCCCCTCCTGAAGCCTTACCTGACGACATTCCACAAAGCATAAAACCCCTCTGGCAGAACAGTAACTATCAAACCTGCCAGTTTTACCACACATCAAGCTTATGTACAGCATTCTCTGTCTTCGTACCAAGATTCTATGCTCTTACCTGCTGCCGTTTATATGCCAAATAATCAAGATTTTCCAAATCCTTTTGAAATGTCTGGTAGGTTTTCTGCAGATCAGATTTACTGGATACATTTCTTAATGATTCAAACGTCCTTTGAAACTGTGACGGCAAAAAGAAACAAATACCATCATTCACACAGCTGCTATATTTTACACTGCATTCAGATTTTCCTCTGCTAAACGTGAAGTTGTGTCACTTCTTGAATATACAATTTTGTTTTGAAATCAATCACAGAATTCCAAGCACATTCCACACACCCTGTTTAATTAAATTAAATCTTCTAGCTTCATAGGTCAGACCTGCATAAGACAAAACACTAACAATCGACACAATCTCTGGAGGTTAGTTCTGTCTCTATGCCATGTTAAGGACAGAACATATTCATATAGATTTCATTTTCCAGCCTACAGAAGCATATGCAACTTCATACAGGCCATGAATTCCTCAATGTATCAGTACATGCAATGAGGGACTCATCAATTTAATTTACTTAAGAGTAATTTGCAAGACCAGACACTCACCTTGAGCACTATGCTTACATTCTGTATGAAAGCTGACACAGTGGTAATTAGAACTCTTAACAATCTTACTTCTAAATTTAAAATTTCTTTCATGCATATTCTATTATTGAAAACAGTACTGCCATTTTTCATAGAATCATAAAATGGTAAGTTTGGAAGCGATCTCAAAGATCATCCAGTTCCAACCCCCTGCCATACACAGGGACACCTCCCACTAATACAGGTCACTCAAGGTCTCATCCAACCTGGCCTTGAACACCTCCAGGGAGGGAACAGCCACAACCTCCCTGGGCAACCTGTTCCAGTGTTTCACCACTCTCACTGTAAAGAACTTCCTCCTAACATCCAGTCTAAATCTCCCCTCTTCCAGTTTAAACCCATTGCCCCTTGTCCTGTCATTGCAAGACCTTGTAAATAATCCCTGCCCAGCCTTCCCGTAGACCCCCTTCAGATACTGGAAAGAGTATCTTCAAAGAGGTGACGCATTGTAGGAAACTGTAACAGAAAGGTAAAGGTTGTGTGAAAGGAGAATAGGAGCTACAGGACTGTTGCTACCTTCAGGAAATTCTCTGACTATCTCCCTTTCTCCGTCTGTTATTGTTTAGCTCACAAGCACGTGCCAGCTGTAAAACTGCAAATAGTTTAGAAATATTTTGTTAGCCCAGTGATTACCCCCAGAAGCCAGTCTAAAAGTATTTATTTACACTGATATAATTAGGAAAACTACTTGTCTTCTAAATCTATCCAAAATATTCACAGATCCACAGAATTAACCAGGTTGTAAAAGACCTCTGAGATCACTGAGTCCAACCTATCGCCTAACCTTTCTAATTAACTAAACCATGGCACTAAGTGCCTCATCCAGCCTCCTTTTAACACCTCCAGGGATGGGGACTCCACCACCTCCCCAGGTAGTCCATTCCAATGCCAATCACTCTGTCAGTGGAAAAGCTTCTTCCTAACATCCAGCCTAAATCTGCCATGGCACGGTTTGAGACTGTCCTCTTCTGTCACTGGGTGCCTGGTAGAAGAGACCAGTGCCTGGTAGAAGAGACCAAACCCCACCTGGCTACCACCTCCTTCCAGATAGTTGTAGAGAGCAATGAGGTCTCCCCTGAGCCTCCTCTTCTCCAGGCTGAACAACCCCAGCCCCCTGAGCCACTCCCCATAGGGTAGTGCTCCAGCTCCCTCACAAGCCTTGTTGCCCTTCTCTGGACACATTCAAGCACCTCAACACCTTTCTTAAACTGAGGGGCCCAGAACTGGACACAGTACTCGAGCGTAACCAGTGCTGAGTACAGGGACAAAAGGACTTCCCTGGTCCTGCTGGCCACATTATTCCTGATACAGGCCAGAATGCCATTGGCTCTCTTGGCCACGTGGGCACACTGCTGGCTCACATTCAGTTGGCTGTCAACCAGTACTCCCAGGTCCCTCTCTGCCTGGTTGCTGCCCAGCACTCTGTCCCCAGCCTGTAGCACTGCATGGGGTTGTTGTGACCAAAGTGCAGAACCTAGCACTTGGACTTGTTCAGACTCATGGCATTGGAGTATTCCTATCTATCCAGGCTGTCCAGGTCCCTCTGCAAAGCCCTTCTGCCCTGTAACAGATCAACACATGCTCCCAACTTGGTATCATCTGCACATTTACTGATGGTGCACTCAATCCCCTCATCCATATCATCAGTAAAGATATTAAACAGGATTGGGCCCAGCACTGATGCCTGGGGCACACCACTAGTGACTGGCTGCCAACTGGATGTGGCACCATTCACCACTACTCTCTCGACCCGGCCATTCAGTCAGTTCTTAACCCAGCACAGAGTGCCCCTGTCCAAGCCACAGGATGACAGCTTTGCCAGGAGTTTGCTATGGCAGACTGTGTCAAAGGCCTTGTTGAAGTCCAGATAGATTGCACCCACAGCCTTCTCCACATCCACCAGATGGGTCACCTGGTCACAAAAAGATACCAGGTTAGTCAAGCAGGACCTGCTCCTCCCAAATTTGTGCTAGTTGGGTCTGACCCCCTGGTCATCCTGTAGGTTCCCTGTGATTGCACTCAGGATGATCTGTTCCATTATCTGGCATGGCACTGAGGTCAGCCTGGCAGGTCTTTAATTTCCTGAGTCCTCCTTCTTATCCTTCTTGAGGATAGGCACCACATTGGCCAGCTTCCAGTCATCAGGTACCACTCCAATGAACTGTGACTGTTGATAACTAATGGAGAGTGGCTTGGCAAGCTCATTTGCCAGTTCTCTCATCACCCTAGGATGGATCCTATCTGGTTCCATAGACTTGTGAGGGTCCAAGAGGGTCAACACATCCCTAACTGCTTCCTCCTGGATTACAGGGGGGCTGTTCTGCTCCCTGACCCCATCTACCAGCTCAGGAGGCCAGTTGTCCTGAGGATATCCTTACTATCAAAAAACTGAGGCAAGGAAGGTGTTAAGTACCTTTGCATTTTCCTCATCTTTAGTTAGTACATTCTCATCTTTGTCCAATAAAGAGTGGAGGTTATCCTTGCCTGTCTTTTTGTCATTAACATATTTAGAAAAACATTCCTTGTTATCATTCACAGCATATTCACTTCACTTATCTTGCTAGAATTACAGGCCATGGAGGTGAAGTACTTACTGTAAACTTGCATGTAGTACTGATGACCACCAAGTGAGGCAAAAGACCTTTTCAGTCAGTTCTGGAAAACCAAGTACTTCAGGAGTAACTACCGCACACATTTCTCTTTAACATCACTAAAACTACAGTCACTGAATTGAAAAAATTAACCATAGGAGTAGAAGAATAAAAACTTCCACTCATCTTCAACCTTTTTAAGAGCCAACAGCATACATGACAGCTAGTGCTGTGGGCATCCGACTGAGGTCAAGCCCAAGTGGTGCATGTTGTTGGATCAGCCACTAGGCATTTCCTCTTTAGGGGTGACTTAGATACATCTGGAATCTTTAAGCAAGTTACCACTTCTTGTTTGCCTCCTTGCAGCCTTTATTTCAGTCTCACTGCTCTCAATCAAGAAGCAAGTTAAGGCAGTATTTACATCTATTTCTAATCTTAATGTAAGTCATTCGGCACCTCTAGAAACTGAAGAATTTTTAGCTGCATTTGAAACGTTTGCTACCAAAAAAATAAAAGTTTTCTCATTTAGTATGCTTTACTGAATTTTCTAACCACATGGGTGACAAATATGAAATGCTAAGCCTGATGTAGCCTTTTTATTTTTTTCTCCGCTATCCATCTACCTATTTTCATGAACCTTGGAACTTCTTCTCTTCTGCCATGTGTAACAGAAATGAGGTAACGAGTTCTAAGAGAAGAGAATGAGTCATAATCAGAGATGTTGTATTCAATATAAAATTATACTACAATTTTTATACTACTTAATTTCAAATTACCTTATATGCAACTTAAAGATTTAGAAGTCTCTTCATGTTACTTCTTAGCTCTGCATCTTTCTTTAAAAGGCTATTGCCATTGGTCACTGTTACTACCATGTTCAGGTTATGTAAGCAAATTGATCCACAATACGAATGTCTATGGAATATGTAATGACATTGAAGGCCACTGCTCTCTAATTATCACAGTCTAATTATTACATTCCAAGAATGTAACTTTGCAGCTGCAGTCCATAGTATTCTTTATGGAATTCAAGAAAACTGGAATTCCATAAATTGGAAGAGCTTGGGCTTGCGCTTGAGCTTGCTTGGTCTGAGATGGACAAAATTCTCTCCCAGGTTTAATGAGGCTCCCTTGACAAGCCTGGGAACCTAAATATGGGTAACTAAACAGAAGGCCAGGCCACAAAAATACCAGAATACAAATATGCATTCACCACCCAGCCTGTATTTGTGCTTGGGATTATGTCTACCCAGGTGCAGGACCTTACACTTGGCCTTGTTGAATTTCATGAGGTTGGCCTGGGCCCACCTCTCCAGCCTGTCCAGGTCCCTCTGGATGGCATCCCTGAAGTTGCCCTTCTCCTGTCCATTGTCGCTGTGACTTCATCAGAAAAAGCCACTAAATTTTTCAAGCAAGATCTACCCTTGGTGAAGCCATCGCTGGTACCACAAATCACCTCAGTTTGTTCTCCATTTGCCTTAGCAGAGCTTTCAGCAGGATCTGCTCCATGATCTTGCCAGGCACAGAGGTGAGACTGACTGGTCTGTAGTTCCCAGGGTCATCCTTTTTTCTTTTCTTGAAGATGGGTGTTATGTTTGCCCTTCTCCAGTCAGCAGGAACTTCAAGATGTGGGAGACGACATCACTGAATATGGAGCACAAAGTCTTATTTGTAGAATTAACATTGCAATCCCCATATAAAGAGAAAGAGGTATGAAATCATAGAATCACAGAATCAACCAGGTTGGAAGAGACCTCCAAGATCATCCAGTCCAACCTATCACCCAGCCCTATCCAATCAACTAGACCATGGCACTAAGTGCTTCATCCAGTCTCCAGTTTGTGAATGATGCTGTTTGACAAACCATACAGCTTTAATATCACCTGCCTGGGAGCCTTGCTTTCTAACTTAGGGTGATGTAATCCTGCTGCACTTCCTTTACTTGGTTTATTTCTGCATACTTGCATCAGATTTAGGGCCAACATTGCAAGAGGTCACTCTGTGATTAAGGAACAAGGCAACATGGTTCTTCTCTGGTTTGTCTAAAGCTGCACAAGTCTAAGATCATTTGTCTTTCAAAACACCAATATTATCATCTTCCACTGTACAGGGTGGCAAAATAGCGCTCAACTATACTATCCACTTATGAAATGTTGCTTTTGATTTTCATATGGATTAGTAGAAGTTGCATTAAGGACAAGAAGCAAATTTTATTTCCATTGTGACACAAGGAAGTCATTCATTTTTTTTAAAATGCCTTTTATAACTTTAACAACATATTGTTACTTTAAAAGACTACATTTTAATAAATTTTGTATTTTAAATCCCCAGAGATATGGCTGAAATCTACAACATTCCAAACCTCTTACATTTCAATTAATGAACACACATACCTATGAAGAAACAGTTGCCCTTCCAATATTCTGCTGGAATGTAATGGGCAACATGTATCTTTGGAGAGGCTTATGGGGAGTAAGTCACACAGTTTTTTCCATTCAGGAAATATTAGATGAATTTGCTCTCATTTTATGAATGCTCAAAGACATGCATTTTGATCATAAAGCAGACCGCTTATTTTGCATGTATTTCTTCATTTTTGCCTCCCAAAGCAAGAGCAAGTAATAAAATAAACCACTCTAGATCAGAATGATCTGTGCCTGCTTGAGATACAACTAATTGTTGAGCAGACAAGCCACACTGCATTACATTGACTTCATTACTATGCTACTAATAAATAAGCTGTCAAGAGAGACTGATTTTCCAAGGTTATTTTATCCACCTAGAATTTGCTTTCCAAGATTAGCAATCACAAAATAACGTTTCAGAGTGTCACTTCCATATTATTCTATGATAAGCACTACACTTTAGTGTTAAGTAAGTGTTGCTGTAGAAGCAAAACAGAGTAATAACTACTCAGAAGGAAATTAGCAATGCTCTTTTTTTCTGACAGGTTCAACAGGAATATGCTCCAACGTTGTCCTAGTCACTGATCAGAACATTCAGATATTTACACAGTCCAAAAACAAATTTAAAAGAAGTGTCTTTTTTCTAATATCCCATCCTCCAGCTCTCCTAAAATAAATTCCAAACTCAATCACCAGGCAAATTATTTGAGATGTCTCAAACTCAGATGTACGTCTCAAAACTTCATGCTTTCCATATTGATCTATGCCACGAGATACCTTTGTATCATAAAGCTCCCTAAGCTTTACACTTACAACTTACTTAATTTGGAAATTGCCTCACAATTTAACAATTATTTATTTTTCATTTAAAGATAGTATATAATCTTTCAGCTATGTATGTTAAACCAATCCAGAAATAAATCCACCCTAAAGCAAGCCTTCTCCATTCAAAAATAAGCCCTACTTCTTTCACTTTCCTTATTCTTATTCCTGGTTTGTGTAAACTGTTTGTATAAAGCTTAGGGCCAAATTAGACCAGACAAATTTGCTCTCACCACTGTTTGTTCCTGGTCTGTGTAACTGACAAGTCACTGATAGTATTCTCTCTCAATTTCAGAGGTACAGATACCATTTGTCTTCGGCAGTTTTTCACAGCTTTTGGTATCTTTTCCTTAACTCTTTTTCTTCATAACACAAAAAAAAAAAAAAAAAAAAAAAAAAAAAAAAAACCAACCAAAAAACACCACTATTTCCTCCCTTTCCAGGCCTGCCTCTCCAATCCTACATGCAGAGGTTTCAGGATATGTCAAAACTCACTTCTTCACAGGTTCGAGTTTTAATAGGATAACAAATTCCCTCCTGTTGCTTTCTCTTTTGTCCCCCCACTAGAGTGTAGTAGATGGGAATGATTTTCCTTTTCTGTTGGGACTCAAGACTGTTAAATAGGCAGTGACTGAATAGCAGGGAGAAAGGCTATGTATTTATGAACCCTGCCATCAAGTCTGATGGTCTGGTCCTACTGTACTCTAAACCATGCAGACACTCTGGAAGAAATGGAAATGATCCTCTCTGAAATCTACCAATCAAGTTTTGCTCATGGAGACCCTTCTAGGGTACTATGTCAGACAGGAAACTGAGAGACAGCAGACAGGGTGTCTGGAGCAGAATCAAAACTAGAAAATTCCTGAGAGAAGGGAGTTGACCCACATCTGAGTCTTCGATGTGACAGCAAAGATAAGTTTCCAATGCACATAAAGATGACACTGAAGAGTCTACTGCAAACACAAATCAGCTGTTTGACCTTTTTAACTCAGCAATTGTGTTTTTCTCTTTGATATACAGCCTCTGGATTCCATTTGATTTTCTTCTGCTGTAATGAAACAGAGGTTCAGGAGCCTTCAGGCTTGTTCACTCCAAAGAAATTCTGGACAGTAATACCTGAAGCTGGTCAGTTAAGGTCCCTTCAATGCCATGTTTCTGACTGGCAAGAAAAGGCTCACAGAATTCCAGGCTGGAATGGACCTCAAGGATTATCTGCTCCAACCCTTCTTGGCAAAAGCAAGGCCTAGACAAGACAACCCAGCACCCTGTCCAGATGAATCTCAAGGGTATCTAATGCTGGAAAATCCAGTGATTCCCCTGGAAGATTATTCCAATCACTAATTGTTCTCATAGTGAAAAGTTTTCCTCTCAGGTCCAACTGGAATTTCCCCAGGAGCAACTTTTTCATGTTCTACTGCATGATACCACAACACCAAAACAGTCAGAAGGTAATTCTGAGAGCAAGTCAAATTCCAGTTTAAGTACAGCTATATGAGTCAAGCCAAATATGTAAACCTGAGGCACTGGTGAACCTGAGATGACTTACCTCTCCTCTTTTACATAACTATACAGACTTTCTCCTGCTTAAAATACACTTAATGACAATGAATACTCTGCAGGGAAAGGAGGTACAGAGAGCACAATGTCCACAGGGCCCAGGTCCACTAGTTGCCTCTTACTGTAGCTTTTTTGTTTGTTTGTTTGTTTGGGGTTTTCTGGTGTCTTGTTTTGGCTTGGGGTTGGTTTTTTTGTTGTTGTTGTTTTTTTTTTTTTTTTTTTTTTTTTTTGTTAATTCTTGACAATAGTTTTCTATAACCCTAAGCAGGCATTTTATAAAGATCACACTGAGGCATTCACTAAGAATATGAAGGTTTAAACAGGAAATTTACAAGCATAGGAAGAAATGAAAAAAGGCAGAAAAAACATGTTGGCTCAGCATGATCCAAAACAGATTAGAGAAAGACAGATTGCCAATGGTCTTTGAATGAAATTTTCAGAACTCATTACCTTCTTGCTGTTCTCCTCTGATCAATAAATTCAAGTAATTCCATTAGTCTGTTAATTTACTTAAATAACATCGAGCATTACTAACCCTAATGAATGAGGCTTTAAATCAAAGAGTGTAATACATTAGATAGCCCTTCTTCTAACTACATTTCTCACAACTCAGTTTTATGATTAGACTTCCAACTCTGAAATAAGTATGAAAATTAACACACAGACAACTATCTATTTAAACTCTTCCCTGTTTAAAAAAAAATATAAGTTATTTAAAGAAGCAAAATCTTTCTTAGCAGTCTGAGTTACTTCAATTTCTCAGTCAGCTCTAAAATGAGCTTGTTGTTTGCACTGCACCATCATACTCTTATAAGGCTGAGAATTCCACAAATGGCTATAAGAGCAGGTACTGAGAATCTGTACTGGCTTCTAATATGTCTTATTTTGTAAACACTTTGCTAGGTGAAGAAACAATCTATAAAACAACCAAATTTCTTTTCACTTTATTATTGATATTTCAAAAAACTCTAATCCCATGTCAGCAAATGCAGGGGTTTGGCCATTTGGAGTGAAGTTCCTATCAGTTTTATCAAATTCTTCCAAACAGATTCATCTGATATTTCATCATTTTTGTGGCAAAAGTATTTGTTCTTTCCAGCAATACATTTCCACAGATTTCATTACACAGACATGAAGACATACAGAAAACAATGCTCTTACGGACTGTGTAAGCAGGAATGAGGTAGCTGAGGTTCATCTTAGAATGATAAATGTCACAGGTAACACTGCACAAGGCAGTACATGACAGCTACTCACATTGTCTCCTTCCTATTTTTATTCACAGATTAGAGAGAAATTTAATGTTTAATGATCCAGACTGTATCCTATCAATAGAAGTATGGTTTCAAACACTTTGCATGTCATGGTGTTGGAATTAACTAGTTTTACTGAGTCAGTTGTCAGCACTCTTTGACAAATGGGTTTGAAAAATATTAAATACATAAATAGATAATTCTCCATTAAATACTTCCACATTGAATGAGATCTGGTTAATTCTCTACAAGGTTCTTTGACAGTGTTGGACCACTTTCACTTTATAAATATTAACAGGAAAACTTCCTTTGTTAGATTTTTTTATTTCATTTATTCTACAATTACTAATTTTTTCTTCACTTTTAAAATTAATTTTTGTCAAATCCTTTAAATTTCTTCATTTTATTATATGACATCTATAGAGTTCAGAGTTATGGAAACAAAGAGAAACGAGATTGTTCATCTTTTAAATGATTAATAGACAGCTGTGACATCCGTGTCATTGTGCAGAAGGTGATTAAATAGTTTAAATGTTTTAATATTTTAGAACCATTTCAAACAAATATTGCAAATTTTTATTAAAGAGATTTGATTTTCAAATCATATGAACTTGCAAGCACTGAGAATATTAAAGCTGATATAGCAAGGTCTACTTCCTACATAGCAGCCACTGTGAGAATACACCAGTTTCTTGTTGGAGCAAGGCCATGTTGAAGAAAAACTGAATTCCTAAAGGGAGTTTTAAAGCACAATAATTGAAGTTAAGGACTTTGTAAAGAGCAAAGCAGAGATTCATAAAACTATGTAATTGCATTTAGACCTGGCTCAGTTAGTCATGAACGATTTGAAGGTTGTTCAGTACCATGTTAAAATATCTCTAAGTTGATTTCCTGATTAGATCTCAACATAAAAATATGCCACAACAGCTAATAGCACTGTTGGCAAGTTCAACAGTTGGGACAGAAACTAAATAAATGTGAGAAATGTATCCCGCTTCTCTCTAAGGCCTAGGGTGAGGGTTTTTACATAAGCATTTCAGAGAGCATTATGCCACACTAATTTATTCTAAGAGTTAATTGAAAAATTCAGTTATTGTTCCTATAAAGAGAACTACATTGAAGTATGGAAGAAGAATATAACTTAATTGCACTCTGTAGTGCTGGAGTTGCTCCTGCATGATTTTATGCATTCTTTTATGATTTTCAGTTATTGTTCTTAATTTTCAAATGGAAATAATGAAGTGAATTAGAAGGTTTCATAGAAATACTGGAGCTCTAGGAAAGAAAACTACCCACTTCTAGTTCCCTCATGTAAAACATACTGAAAACACTTCAGAAGGTTGCACGTAGGATTATGAAAATACCAACATAAAAAAGTAATAGGTTACCAGGAAAATAGAATTTAAGAACATTTTCCACAAGCGGTACAAAATCCATAGACCACTCCTCTTACAGCTGACAAATTTCATATCTACAGAACAACAAAGAAGCTTCTGCAGTGTTCATTTAGCCTTCACAACATCTCCAAGAACTCTCAATGTGGGATGTTTCAAATCCAACACTGAAACCCACACAACATTGTTTTATTCCAAAATGCTGTTGCTACTCTGATTAGCAGTGAAATTTTCATTCCTTTGTCCTCCCCAAAATGAACCTTCTTTTAATGGGTCCTCTTGTGTCATGAGGCATTATTAGAGGTGGCACTGACTATTCGCCTCTGCTCTGACACACTGAGAAGTCAATAGGACTTCAAATTTTAATCAGTCTTTCAGACACTACTAAATATGATAGGGAGAAAAAAAAGGAAACAAAAAATAGAACAATTCCTTGCACTCCCCAGCAAAGACACACACCAGATTGAATGAAGTAAGCAGACAGAGAACTCCTCAGTAAACACATTTTTTGTGGTCAGACACATGATGCTTGCAAGATCAAAACCACACTGTTCAAATAACAGAAGGAAGCCTGCTCACATGAGACACTATGGCTGACCTGAAACGAACTCAAATTTTTATAGACAGGAAAGAACTTTGATGTTGAAAAACAGAACTGTGGACATTCACCTAATTCAGCAATAGTGACACAGCCACTGATTAGTTTAAATGGGAACAGAGGAATGAAAGCATCCCTTCTGTACAAAGAGAGCCACACGGGGAAGTAAAAACCAAAAAAAGATTACCTAAAATATTTTGCTAATATGATCAGTACTCCCAAACTCATTACTTTCTTGAGAGAAAAAGTTAAGTGGCATTTGGAGAATATTTTATACTGCACCATTTTTAAAGCTTTACCAACATTACGACTTTCTGGATTTCTGTCTGTAGCACAGAGACAGACCCTTATGTACTCAGTTCTTTCCCTTTGGAAATACCCACATAAAATTTTGCTGTTAAGATTCTCCACAAATAAATTACTCCCTGGTACTGCCACAGAAGTCAAGTAGGTTTCATGCATAATGAGCTATGCAAGTACAATTCAAGTAAGAAGACAGAAAACAAGAAATAAAACAAAGTTAAAATGCAATTGTACAGACAGCCATCTGCTTCCCCACAGCAAATATGTTGAGTTAAAGCAGAAGACTTTTTCTGGGTTTGGTACATTCTGCAAATCTCATCTAGAGTCTACACTTCTACCAGTTGCCAAGGTGTTATATGCATGAGATGTGCAATACCCAGGCAAAAAAAAAGAATTTTCAGTGCAGAAAGAACCCTCAGCAGAAGTTTCTCTAGCTAAAGGGAGTCTAAATCAAATTCTACTCACTACAGTTAGATGTTCCAGTAAGTATGCCACATCAACCATGTCCGCCAGAATGAGAAGCCTTGTGACAGCTGTAAGTAGAGATCGTGCTGCCTGGACAACAGCCTGCCTCTTAGGCAGATAGCAGGGATCACTGGTAAAGGCCTCTGCTGATACCTTTAAGGCTTGACCTGCAAAATGAAGCCAGAAATTCTCTTAGGCACAACACTCAGGTAAAAAAAAAATAAAAATAGCTACAATCATCAGTTGTTTGTCAAGTCTCAAATATCACCAACAACTCTGGCATTGCTTTACTGCCCTAATGCCTTGAAATGAAAGCCAGTTATTAGGGTAATGCAGAATGTTCCACATTTTTGAATGATGTTCCCCTTCTGTTTTTCTGAATCATTTAATTCTGAAATAACTCCCTCGGCAATCACACCACTACTCTCAACTGTACACAGTGAGGCTAGGGGCACGGTATTAAACTTCACAGTATCACAGTATCACCAGGGTTGGAAGAGACCTCAAATATCATCAAGTCCAACCCATCACCACAGACCTCAAGACTAGACCATGGCACCAAGTGCCATATCCAAACCCGCCTTGAACACCTCCAGGGAGGTTGACTCCACCATCTCCTTGGGCAGCCCATTCCAGTAGCCAATGACTGTCAGTGAAGAACTTTCTCTTCACCTCCAGCCTAAACTTCCCCTGGCGTAGCTTGAGACTGTGTCCTCTTGTTCAGGTGCTGGTTGCCTGAGAAGAAGGTAACCTCCCCCTGGCTACAACCACCCTTCAGGTTGTTATAGACAGCAATAAGGTCCCTGCATGAGCCTCCTCTTCTCCAGGCTAAACAATCCCAGCTCCCTCAGCCTCTCTTCACAGGGCTTGTGCTTGAGGCCTCTCACCAGCCTCATTGCCCTTCTCTGGACATGCTCAAGCACCTCAATGTCCTTCCTAAATTGAGGGGCCCAGAACTGGACACAGTACTCAAGGTGTGGCCTAACCAGTGCAGAGTACAGGGGGAGAACGACCTCCCTGCTCCTGCCGGTCACACTATTCCTGATGCAGGTCAGGATGCCATTGGCCTTCTTGGCCACCTGGG
>VWZE01013354.1:22519-81567 GCA_013396675.1 Eubucco bourcierii
TTAAGTTCTAACTGAGCCTTTGCCTCTCTATTTTTAATCCTACATAATCTAACAATATCCTTAAACATGTCAGGAGAGGCCTTCCCCTCCTTCCAAAGGCGATACACCCTCTTTTTCTCCCCTAATTCCTTCAGGAGCTGCTCCCAGGTCAGTCGCCTTCCCCACCGGCTCCCCTTTCGGTACATGGGAACTGCCAGTTCCTGTGCCTTCAAGAGCTCCTGTTTAAAGTAGGTCCAACCATCCTGGACCCCTTTGTTCTTAAGGGTTGCTGCCCAGGGGACTTTGCAAATAAGTTTCTTGAGCAAGTTGAAGTTTGCCCTCCAGAAGTCCAAGGTGAGGGTTCTGTCCTTGCTCCTCCCTATCTCCCTGCATATTGAAAACTCCACTATTTCATGGTCACTACAACTTTTCTAGTCACTGCTCTTTTGTATTACTGTGCACTGTGCTGTCCTTGCTGTTAAATAATTCCTGGTCTCAGAAGGGAATCAAATATTATAAATTAAGTTAATGGAATGGAAATTCCATACACTTGTAAGTCTGACTCTGACATAAAATACGTTAGACCTATGCAATGGATCTAGTAACTGTGGCAACAGCCAACAATACTACTCTCCCAACATGAGGTTTTGCAAACACAGTTGAACAATGATGTCAACGATGACAAAGATCTAACTTTACTTTCAGTGGTCTGTCACCTACACTTACTCTGAAAATAAAAATGTCATTACTAATTTCTAAAAGCATTTCAAAGCCTAATATTACCTGGGAGTTTTACTAGTGATGGCATAACCCTGAGAGAATTCAAAATGCACAAAATGGCACTGGAAAACTGCTGTTGCATAAGCAGACACTGCTAAAATAAATGCCTGACCCATTGAAATCCTTATATCACCTTTGAAATCAAAGACAGATTAAAACTGAAAAAGATTAACAGTTTCAGCTGTTAGGAACATCATCAGCAAATGCAGCAATTAAACCATTACATATTCATTGTTGGCGACTGTCTTACAGTGTCTTGGATTTTGGATGCAACAGTAAAGAAAAATACAGTATTTTCAAGAAAATGAGCACCAGAGTTTGCTGGGCTGCTCTGCATGTGACTTTGAAGAAAAGACAAAAGAAAAAAAAAAGTTTTATTGCTCTTAATAGACACTGCTTTTGAGAAGGGTATTGAGTAAAGGTTACAGAAATAAACCTACCAGTTACTACAGTGATCTGAGAAGGACTGGCCTGATTCTCACAACACTGAATACTTCCAACTCACCAAAAGGCATCACCTTTTACAGAAGCATCCATTTTCATGGTGCTTTCCATTTTTCTCTTGGGTTTATTACAATTTTTGCTCAAATCATATATCTCGAAGTACTTGTTTAGTGAATTCCATCAATAACTAAAAATCATACTAATTTGAGATCTGGTTTCAGCACTTGATACATCACAAAATAGTTGAAATAAACCCCATCAATTTCTTGTGCTCAGGACAATAAATTAGAACATATGTATATGAGCTAGTATTAGGGTAGCAAATGTGATGCCTAACTACAAGAAGGGCAGAAAGAAGATCCAGGAAACTACAGACCTGTCAGTCTGACCTCAGTACCAGGGAAGGTCATGGAGTAGGTCATCTCAAATGACATCATATGTCATATAGACAGCAACCAGGGGATCAAGTCAAGCCAGCATGGGTTTATGAGGGGCAAGTCCTGTCTGACCAACCTGATCGCCTTCTATGACAAGATCACCCATTTACTGGATGAGGGAAAGGCTCTCGATGTTGTATTCCTAGACTTTCAAAAAACCTTTGATACTGTTCCCCACAAAATTCTTGTAAACACACTGACTACTCATGACTTGGGTGAGCACACTGTCTCCTGCATAAAGAACTGTCTGGACAGGAGGGTCCAGAGAGTGGTGCCAGTGGAGTTAAATCCATTTGGTGGCCAGTCACTAGCGGTGCTCCTCAGGGATCTGTGCTGGGACCACTCCTTCTTAACATCTTTATTGACAACTTCAATTCAGGTATAGTGAGCATCATCAATAAGTTTGCAGATGACACCAAGTTAGGTGGCAGTGTTGACTTGAATGAGGGTAGAGAGGCTCTTCAGAGGGGCTTGGATAGGCTAGATAAATGGGCCAGCATTAATGGGATGAGTTTCAATAAGGCCAAATGCCAGGTTATGCACTTGGGTCACAACAACCCCAAGCAATGCTACAGGCTTGGGCAAGTGTGGTTGGGCAGTAGCCTGGCAGGAAGGGATCTGGGGGTTGTACACAGACAGGCAGCTGAATATGAGCTAGCAGTGTGCCCAGGTGGCCAAGAAGACCCAATGTATTAAAAATACTGGTCAAGGTTTGTATTAAAAATGCTGCAGCCAGGAGGAGTAGGGAGGTAACTGTCCCCTTGTACTTGGCTTTGGTGAGGCCACACCTCAAGTATTGTGTTCAGCTTTGGGCACCGCAATACAAGAGAGATGGTGGAGATGCTGGAGCGGGTCCAGAGGAGGGTAACAAAGCTGGTGAAGGGCCTAAAGAATAAATCTTATGAGGAGTGGTTGAGGAAAGCGGGGCTGTTTAGTTTGAAAAAGAGGAGGCTGAGGGGGGGACCTCATTGCTGTCTACAAGTACCTGAAGGGACGTTGTGGAGAGGCTGGTGCTGGTCTCTTCTCACAGGTAACTGGAGACAGAACAAGGGGGAATGGTCTCAAGCTGAGACGGGGTAGGTTTAGACTAGACATCAGGAAAAAGTTTTTCACAGAGAGAGTGGCCAGGCACTGGAATGAGCTGTCCAGAGAGATAGTTGTCCATGATCTGTGGACAAGTCAATTGTAAGCCTGTTGGCCAGTAGCTGACAACAGGTACACACTAATGTTGGGTTGCAGGCTCATGGTAGATACTTGCAGTAATGGCTACAGGCAGGGACTACCCCTCAGAGACTGCCCAACATCACACTAACAATAGGTAAATGTTCTTCATCATTTTGGCAAGCCCAGGAGAATGATGCTTTCTTCTCTAATTTCTTTAAATAGGACTCAGTAGGAGAAAGAAAATCTATCTATGCATCACATTTCTCTCTTATATTTGTTTTCATATCTGGCTTTCTCCTCTGCTTTCACTTTTAGCTGCGGCAGTGTGAAATCCACATGGAATGCAGTGCATTTTATGCCATTCTTGTGTCCTCCCACAAGGAGATAATTGTTGCCAAGAAAGTTCCACAGCCCACTCCTGTGGACTGTACCCTTAGAGGTTGCTGGATTTACATCTCCAGAGAAACAGGTTTTCAAAGGGAGTCCATTGAAGAAAACATGGACATGCCAGAGTCAGTAAAAATACTTCAACTATTCTATTCTCAAACCTGAGAGAAGAAATAAACTGAGTGAGAATGTTTATGCCACTAAGATAAAACTTATAATCTCTGACTTACCCTAGTATTTGTAGTCTTAAGCTATTTAGACCTGAACTAACGCATAAGCAAAATCAGAGAACACTGGGAGTCAATGTCACATCAGCGCACCCTTCCCAAAAACCAAGAGATCAAACAATACTACTCACTAGTTTAATCACCTGTGCTAGCACCACAAATACCATCTCTTCTGCTTCAGCCAAGCTGCTGAAAGTGACACTATCAGTGTCAGGGCAAAGCAGACATACTTCCTGTGTGTTCCTACTATTCAACACCATGGTAAATCAAATTCTCACAATAGCTTTCTGTAGATGTTACAGAGTATTTTTCTCCTGTCACACAGTCTCTTAACTCTACTCAGATACCACCGTACTCTGTTGCATTGGAATTATTTCACTGTTGCATATCAGGAAGTTCCACTTCCACATCTTACACAGCTCTTCCTAATATGTAATCAGAGCCTCCACACACCCTCTTCATGCCTTACAGCCATCCTTTCATTCCTCCTTTCCCACTCAAGGACACCCGATCCAGTGATGGTGATGTCAGAAGTTTTTCTGCATGAGATCTGTTCTTAGTTTGATGCCAAAGTTGTATGACACAGATTATTTCAAGACACTTGAATATCCAAATTCTGTTTCTCAGAACAAATGTCCCTCAGATGCAGAGCATACACATGTACCTCTTAATGCAGAACAAGAAAGTTAAGCTTATTTTTAACATCTTTGGGGGGAAGACAAGTACAAATATAGTATCATACATGAGATGACTACCCTTGTCCTTCAGTAAACATCCTTACAGTACTCCCTCCATTTCTTGCTAGTGAGTGGAAGGTTCTGACATGCCAAATTCTTGCCTCCTCTGCTTAATGACAAAACATGTTAAATATGGATATACAAAGTACCAAATTCTCTTTTTTCTAATTTCTTCTTAAAGAGCAACTGAGGGCTCAAGATATAACTCCAGCAAGTAACTTGCTTTCAGTTCCCTGTAATGTGTGATGAAAGGCTTATCTGGGAACACACTTGAGCATGATAACAGCTAAAGGCATGAAACACCGATAGAAACAATACAGACAACAACTGTTGTGTTTCTGACCATATATAGTCATCAGGCAACAGTAATAAATACCAAACATTTTAGCTATGCCTGTATAACTGCAAACTGCAAGCAATCACATCTTAATGGAAATTAAATTTTAAAAAAATCTCATCTACTGACTGTTTGTTAAGAATAACTGCAGCCAATGAAGACACACCTATGTCCCCATTTCTGAACACATCAGATGAGTCACAACTGCATCAGAAAAATTAAACAAGACAAATCTTTTCTTTATCTGCCTCAACTGGTCACTTTTTTCCTATTAATTTGTCTATTTATTCCCCAACACATTATTGTGAACAAGATTATCAGCAGCAGCTTGAGAAAAGTTATCACTCCTCAACAAGGAACCCTGATGAATGAGCTCCAAAAGTAACCAAGCAGTATTTTCACACTGGCAACTGACATTCAAAAGAAGTGTTTAATTCATGTTACAGTAGGTGACACAAGATAAAATACCACAAGAGGTGAGAGAGTATTTATTCTTCCCAGGTGTTGGCACACAGCTCTGGCTTTACAGCTTGGTTTAAACCTAAGTGAAATTATTTAGAATTTTTTTTACAAATTCCACTATAAAATAAACACAAGCAGTAGCTACACACAGACACACCAAAAAAAAAAAAAATCAGAATTTAAGAGTATATTAATAAAAATGCTTGCCACTCACCACACAAAGATATGCCTACAGAAAATTACATGCATGGCAGGTGACTGCATGCAAGCAGTTTGTAAACCACATGCTTGAAGTAAACAGCCTGAGACACTTTACAGCAGCAGAATGCAACCTGAATAACAGCCAATAAAGTTACATATGATGTGACATACCACAAATTAAAAGTAATACACCATTTCAAAGAACTAATAATAACTGCAAAGTTTTAAAACTGCTATTTATTTTACAATTATTCACCTGTTTCTTAAAATTAACTTGTGCAGTTTGGCAAGTCCTTGGAGGAAGATCAGCTGTGAGCATGCAGTTTGTCATTGCATAATGGCAGATGAAAACACAGACTTACCTTTCTTTCCAAATGTATGAGGTGTATATAATCTACTTTATGTATTATTTATTTTTGTAGCTATCTCAGGTCTTGGCTGAGAATCAATCAATAAATTGAAAATGTGAAATATTTTTGTATTATCTCTGTATAAAAATCAATATAAACCTATATATTTTATTCTTGCCTTGAGTTATCAGTCTGGAATGGATGTGCTAACATTTTAAGAGTATTTTTAAATGATTTATTTTTTTTTAAAAGCTTCAGCTGTTCAGTGTGACAGATAACAATGGTATTTACTGGTCACAAGGCTTTTAATCACAAAAGACCTTAAGGTATCTCAGACATCATGTGCATATATCACACTCTAAAACGCAGCCATCTCTGGATCCAGTAGAAGCCAATAGCTCAGCAATGAAAAGGCAACTGAAGCCCACCTTGCACCTTGATAAAACTAAGCCTGGTTGCTAAGTCCTTTGATAACATGGCCTGACAATAACTTTATGGTACAGACCGCTGCTTTCTGCTTGTCTGCTTCCACTTATTTGGGAAGGCTTTCATTAGTCCCTCTCAACCTGATTCCAAGCAAACCTTGGGAAATACTTGTTTACAAAATTCATGGAGCACTGATGAAAGGAAATACCTAGCAAATGACAAGGCACTAAAAGCCTTTCTGCAAGAACATATTCTGGATGTCTTGTCATTTGGTTTATTTGTCCCTGGACTTCAAATTCACTCACTAGGCCCTCGTTGTCATTGGGGAGACTAAAAATGAAAAACCAGGGAAGAGCCTGACAGAAAGTTCTCAGCAGATCATAAAACCTGGTTCTGTTCTGGGAATCTGCACGGAAATGGGGAGAGAGGTGATGAGGATATGGTAAAACTCACCAAAGACAAGCTGCTCTATCATGAGAGCATGACTCTTGAGGTTAAAGAATCCATCCTTTTCCTACTGAAGTCTCAAAACATACCTCCTAACAGGACTGCTACACACTCCCAAATTAAGTCCTTACTACTACGCATAAGAGGGACAATTTCTAAAAGGCCTTAATCCCAGTTCCAGGTAAACAGTTATTTTCAAGAAGAGCATTAAAGCACACATTTGTTGTGCTTAAAGTGTTTTAAAGCCAATAAAATTAATAAGGGGCATTCACTGAAATAACAAAACAAAATGAAACAAAACAAACCCTTCCATTGATAGAAGAGTGTTTTCTACAATAAGGCTCAGCTTGCACACCGCCTCCTTATAAGTGATGTCTGAGAACATCCAATTAGACAAAACAGAAGTTCAGGCATTTGAACATCAAAGCATATTTCTCATGGATATCCTGTGTTCCAGTATTACAATGGTTAAAGTAATTCCTTATGATGTCTGAATTCTTTTTCCTATACTTACTCTCTTTCTGGACATCAGCAAGTGCTGTGTGAAGTTCCTCTTTAAACACAATTGCTTCCTTTGCAATTTTTTCCCCCTTGTCCAAGAGATTCCAAGTGGCTTCTTCCACAGAAGCTAGCAAGACACGAGCTCTTTTGGAACGACCCTTTTTCTTACTAGAAGGATTCTGTGGACAATTCACTAGTGTTGTTACCTACATTTAGAAGAAACAAACAAAATAAAGCATCATGGTGTAAGCTTTATAACAAGTGAAATTATATTATTCACATAAATAGCTAAATAAATAAATATCAGAAAATGAGAATAAGCAATGAGATTGCCCCTGCTTTAGAGAAAGACAGGCAAGTTCAGCATACATGCAGAGAATGGGCAAAACCATTACATCAAATTTGACAGACAATTCTACATAATATGCATTCTTCTTGTATGATCAAAGCAAAGTCAGTAGAAATCTCCCTGCCATATTAACCCTGATGCAAACTACTGACACTGCTTATTTTAAAATTTCCTCATGACAAAAAAACCAAACCAAACCAAAAAAAAAAAAAAAAAAAAAAAAAAAACACCACTAATGCTATCCAAGGAGACCTCAGTTGAGGCAGGAAGTGTGGTCAGTGATGAGTCTCCCTCACATGTTCAGTTCAAACGTCTCAAGTTCTCAGAAGCAAACACCCCAAATGAGTATTGACACATTTCAAAATGCTTTCTCTTCTTACAAACAAGGATCACAGTGCTCAGAACTCAGTACACCCCAGAATTTCTCAGGGAGGCCCTCAATATTAAAATTGTGCGTGGTTTTACTCTGGATGTAGGTTTACTGCAGCTCTGCCCACATTACGTTTTGTACCAATGCTTTTCAACATCCACAAAGAACTTATTTTAATACAGCATCCCACTCCACATTCCTCAGCATCTGAACACAGCCTCCACATGCCAACTGGATCTTTCTAAAAGACTAATCTCCAAGGCATTTCTTGAGCTGTCACACTACAGAACGACTCCTAAAAGATTTTTTTTTTAAAAGTGTCATATGGATATTTTTAAACATGGATAGTATGACATCAAGTATGAATGTAGTTTTGTAATTCAATGAACACATATAACAGATATAGAATTACTTCCTTTTACTAAATGCTATTTCACAGAATCACAGAAACATCCAGGTTGGAAAAGACCCTCAGGATCACCAAGTCCAACCTATAATCCTACTCACCTTAAACCATATCTCTAAGCACCACAACCAAACGGCCCTTAAATACATCCAGGGTTAGTGACAACCATCTCTCTGGACAGCTCATTCCAGTGCCTGGTCACTTTCTCTGTAAAAAACTTTTTCCTAATGTCTAGTCTAAACCTACCCAGTCTCAGCTTGAGGTCATTCCCCCTTGTTCTGTCTCCAATTACCTGTGAGAAGAGACCAGCACCAGCCTCTCCACAATGTCCATTCAGGTACTTGTATGCAGCAATGAGGACCCCCCCTCAGCCTCCTCTTTTTCAAACTAAACAGCCCCACTTCCCTCAGCCACTCCTCATAAGATTTATTCTTTAGGCCCTTCACCAGCTTTGTTGCCCTCCTCTGGACCCGCTCCAGCATCTCCACCATCTCTCTTGTATTGCGGTGCCCAAAGCTGAACACAATACTTGAGGTGTGGCCTCACCAAAGCCAAGTACAAGGGGACAGTTACCTCCCTACTCCTGCTGGCCACAGCATTTTCAATACAAGCCAGGATGCCATTGGTCTTCTTGGCCACCTGGGCACACTGCTAGCTCATATTCAGCTGCCTGTCTGTGTACAACCCCCAGATCCCTTCCTGCCAGGCAGCTCTCCAGCCATCAACTATCTTTACTGTATAAACAAGGCAAAAGTTCTGCACGAATTTCTCAGTCCAGCAGACAAACAGCTAAGGGCTGCAGGGATGGAGCTGGTCTGTGGAAAAAAGCTCCAGCCACAGATACATAATGAGTGCTAGGGCTACCTGTGCCCTAGATCACCTTCAGATCTTGTTCTAGAATTCACAGACCAGTGCTTTTCATGAATCAGTACTTCTAGAAGTAACTGACAAATATCCTCTGGGAAGCATTTCTATAAGCATAATTTTGAAAGAAAAAAGTCCTGACCCCCAAATCATTTATGTTGAATTTCGAGGAAAAAAGGACCAGCCACTTGACAGCAACTGTTTTGGCATGTCACAAGGGAAAGAGCAACATAAATAACTTGCTCAGGCTGTTAAATAGGTCTTAGGCATTTTTCTGACTGTGGTTCAAATAAAGTAAATGAAATTATTTATTGTACATAAAACAGACAGCTGGTAGAGAATGCACTGGGAACAAGCATTTAAATATCTCATATTTTTAAAAACCCTCTCATGTTAGTTCTAAAGCATTTAAGTCTCGATGATCGTACTTTTAAGAGTGACTTGAAGAGACTATAGGCTGATACTTCCCACAGGGCATAAAGTATTACAAAAATTAGAAGCTGCTCCAAAAGCCTATCAAGTAAAAGGAACTTTTAAATGTCTACATTCTTTAATTGTCATTCCCAGAAAATATTTTTTTCTTAGATTTTACTATAATCTCCTTCATGTGTAAGATACTGTTCTATACACTGTTCATTCATATGTTTTGAAGGAAGAGGAAAGGACACAAAAATATGAATTATAATCCTTTCTGCAGGTGGAAATTTTTGATTGTAAGACCCTTCATCTTAGGTATCACTGTCAGGAAATATCAGAGATGTCAGAGGATGTTTGCAATCTCCAATACCAGTCAAAATTTGATAGTTCTTGGCTCATGAAGATTCAAGAATACAGAAAAACTACTCTGAATTCTCTTAATTCAAAATCCCAAGGAGGAGAGCAAAAGCTTTATGCAGATCCTACACAGAAAGAATTTAAGTACACAGTAGTTAACACAACGTGCCCTTTTGATCTACTGTCAACACAGTTTGCACTGCAGTGGCAAAATACACAGCCAAAATTATATCCTTATAAGAAAAAAGAAAAATATCCCTCTAGTAGTCCTGCTCATGCCTGCCTGCATTTCCCAGTTAACACCTTATTGCCACACACAGCAGGTCTCCCACAGTCAATGGAAATCATTGTCAGCAGTCTATTTTGTAGTTGTGCTAAAGGCACAAGGGTTTTTCAAGTGAGATTTTCAAGTCCATATGCTATCACAGCTGTAAAGATGAATCATCTTGTTGTTGCCTGTTATTGCTATTATTTATTAGGCTGAAGGGGCAAGATTTTTTGTGATTTCAGTGCTTATTCCAAATACCGAAGTCTTAAGGAACTGTGCAGAAATTGAGTTCAGCACTTACAGACAATATTTAAATATTGCAGTAGCTAAGGAAAGATGTTGTTGTAGTGTCTCCAGTATCAAAATATTTGATATCAATAGAAAAGTATTTCAAAGCATCAATCATCATAAATCATTCTTTTGTTCAAAATTTAGTTCAGTGTAACTATAATCTCTAGATATTCGAAAAAAATAAGAGAATCTCAGTGATCTAATGACAAAAGCAGAACTTCCTTGTGCACTCAGAATCAGTTATTGCCCACACAAAAAAAATTACTGGTGAATGGCTTCCAATGTGTATAAACTCACTATGCATAGAACTAAAACCAAGAGCATAGGTTTTCTGTTTAAGTAAACCTGTATTCACATGGATGACAGGTGAGAATAAATGCCTTTCAATTTGCTTATGTTTTATCAATTATGCAAGAGATGCTAAAACACATGAAAGTTTCTATATATTCTGGAAAACTTACTTGCTCCCATCAACTTTCTTTAGCTCATGATGATGTACCTGGACCTGAGTAAAGCATTTGACTCTGTCCCACATGACATCCTGGTCACCAAACTGGAAAAGCATGGACTTGATGGATGGACCACTCGCTGGATAAGGAATTGGCTGGATGGTCGAACCCAGAGAGTGGCGCTCAACGGCACAATGTCCACCTGGAGACCAGTGACAAGTGGTGTCCCTCAGGGGTCAGTGCTGGGACCAGTGCTGTTTAACATCTTTGTCAGTGACATGGACAGAGGAATGGAGTGCACCCTCAGCAAGTTTGCAGATGACACCAAGCTGTGTGGCACAGTCGACTTGCTAGAGGGCAGGGATGCCATCCAGAGGGACCTGGACAGGCTGGAGAGTTGGGCCCAGGCCAACCTGATGAAATTCAATAAGGCCAAGTGTAAGGTCCTGCACCTGGGTAGGCACAATCCCAAGCACAAATACAGGCTGGGTGGTGAATGGCTGGAGAGCAGCCCTGAGGAAAAGGACCTTGGAGTCTGGGTTGATGAAAAGCTCAACATGAGTCTGCAGTGTGCACATGCAGCCCAGACAGCCAACCGAGTCCTAGGCTGCATCAAGAGAAGCGTGGCCAGCAGGGCAAGGGAGGTGATTCTGCCCCTTTACTCTGCTCTCGTCAGACCCCACCTGGAGTACTGTGTGCAGTTCTGGAACCCTCAGCACAGGAAGGACATGGAAGTGTTGGAGCGGGTCCAGAGGAGGGCCACAAAGATGATCAGAGGGCTGGAGCAGCTCTCCTATGAGGACAGGCTGAGGGAGTTGGGGCTCTTCAGCCTGGAGAAGAGAAGGCTTCGAGGGGACCTGATAGTAGCCTTCCAGTATCTGAAGGGGGCCTACAGGAAGGCTGGGGAAGGATTATTTACAAGGTCCTGCAATGACAGGACAAGGGGCAATGGGCTTAAACTGGCAGAGGGGAGATTTAGACTGGATGTTAGGAGGAAGTTCTTTACAGTAAGGGTGGTGAGGTACTGGAACAGGTTGCCCAGGGAGGTGGTGGATGCTCCCTCCCTGGATGTGTTCAAGGCCAGATTGGATGAGGCCTTGAGTAACCTGTACTAGTGGGAGGTGTCCCTGCCTATGGCAGGGGGTTGGAACTAGATGATCCTTGAGGTCCCTTCCAACCTTACCATTCTATGATTCTATGATTCTATGATTCTATAAAATTTAAAGAGAGGGAAGTAAGATTTTTGGCAAGGAAAAACAGATGTTTGCTTATGTATACATACAGCCATATAACACATATATAGTGCATGATACAATTGTATAGCTTATAAGACTTGCAATGATGGCAAAGGCAGTTATCAAGTGTTTCCTCCATGAATTAATAAAGCTGTATGAATCCCTCTAGTCCTATCTTTCTAAAATTTTACTTGTATGTACATTTAAAAGGGAAAAAAAAGTCTTGTAAGAGTTGGTTACAAAAGCAGATTTATGCCAAATTTATACCTAGTCATAACTGTAATCACTACACAGTATAGCAAAAAGATCAAACAGACTTCAGCCCGAGAATGAGACAAAACAAGCAGATATTTTCCATTACATTGATTGTTATATTTGGTGAGATCTAGCACAAGCTGTGCTTTCTTTCACACAGTAGTGTGAATGAAAATGCTTTATGATTGACTGATTGCTTCACAGTAATTGCCCCATGACAGAGTGCACCTCTCATAAAAGCCCAGAATTAAGATTGCTGGAGCATGCAGTCAACTTACAACAAGGCAACTGTCAGCTGAATGATGTCAATTTTGACAACTATCACTTTTAATTTGCCAAATGCATTGACAGGGAACTTTACCTAGAAGTCTTACTTTCAAAAGTAATGTTATCAAAGCATCTGGAATAAGATAAAATAAAGCCCACAGAGGGAAAAGTTTGTGGTGAGAGGGCAATTGGATAGGATTAAAGAAATGTTTTTTGCAATAGACAGAAAGAGAGTGCAGTTGGCAGAACACCACCAGAATTACACTAAGGCAGTTGTGTCACTTCCACACAGGGATGCAGAGGGAAACACTGTGAGACTGTTGCCCCTGCAATCCCTCTAACACTGTAATCAAGGAGTATTGTTTTATTTCAAGGAGGGAGAAGTTGTCACCTTAGAGGGAGTTCTATGCAAAACAACGTGTCATGCTCTTTGCACAGTTTCAAAGTAATCACCACTGTCAATTGCAGATTGCAGTGAAGAGAGAGAATCTGGAAATGCCATTTGAACAGAATCACCTGGTTGGAAAAGATCGGATTTGATTGTAATGAAAAATTAATACAAGAGACTGGATAAGTTTGGGAGAAGTGGAAGTTTTAGATGGGGAAAAATGCAACTTTCTTTGTCACAGAGTCTGGCTCCCAGGGTGAAGAGGGAAAAATATCATCAGAGCAGAAGTGCGTTCCCGCAATAACAAAATTTAACTACCATGAACCTATGTGGGTGAGTTGCAGAAGAAAAAATTATTTTTCCTTTAATATCCATCCAAGTACATCAATAATTGTTTCAGTATTAATTAAAACATTTTTTTAATGGAAAAGCAGAAAATTGGGGAAAAAAAAAAAAAAGAGAAAAAAAATCCCCACAGACATTTTAGAAAAGGATAGACATGTCTTTACCTTTTTACTAAGCCATATACCCCCATTTCTTACACATATATAAACATGCAAACAGATAGAATACTGTACTCTGGTATGGTATTCAGTCTAGCTTTGCTCTCTTTACCAATGCTCTCTTAGACACAGAAAATGTCCTTTCTGTTCTTCACCCTGTAACAATATATTGCTACAGACATCTTTTAACAGTTACATTAAATGAAAATGAGGCCAGGTCTTCAAGTACATCCCTTATATTGTATGGAAAAAAAAACACCACCAAGAAACATTTCTAATCCTGAATACTGGAAAGTACACTGCAATATGCAGTAAAATTGTTCCTCCTAAGAAGAAAGTTATATCAACAAACCTGCAAGCACTTTTGTAAATCACTCAGTCTAGGCTTTCCCTAGTTGGAAGGAAAAGTACTAAAATACATTTACACAATATGCAACAAATTGCACTGTTCTAATGGCATCTCTCCTAAAATGCAACAGAAGACAACTTTTCAAAATTCAGGTAAAAAAAAACTCACCTACAGATTTCAAGGCTCTTCTTTTCCACTGAGTGCAACATTTACAACATGAAGCTTTTGACATGTTGTAAATTCATTTGTAGTGTATTTTAACATCCACTAGATAATACTGCACAAGAAACTAGCTAAAACGTGCCACATTTCCTGTGATATATCATATGTCATTGTCAAAAATGGAAGTGACTAAATGAATGGCCAGATCTGGAATGGCCAGATGGATCCCCCTGAAGAGTTTCTGAGCAAAAGCAAACCACAAGTACAGGAGAGCTGTGGGTATACCTTTCCTAACAGTGTTCTTAAACAAAATTCTTCAGCCTTATTCTCTTTCCTCTATGCTTATTCAATTTATTTTCTGCAATACCAAAATACCTGAATTATCAACGGTTCCAATAATTTCTCCACAGTAAATGTCTGGATCTGCAGATCTCGAGGATCGATTTTCAGTTTAATGCTTGGTTCTTTTGTTGACATTTCACCTAGATTAAAAATTTTTAAAAATGCAGTTAGCCCTTATTATCCATAACCACAGGTCTCATTGCTCTCTGTCAGAGTCCAGAGACCGCCTATGGGAGTACAGACCTGGTACCATAACAGACTTAAGATTTCAAGGGATAAAATGATTTTTTCCAACTCAGCATTTTTAAACTGTGGAAAAAAAATGCAGATACTTGCATCAACTGTAAAATAATACATTTATATTACATATAATTCTTTATTTTCTCTTCCAGATTTCTAAAATGATCATATACTTAAGAATACACAAGAATAATTGCATTAGAAGACCTTCAAATATAATTTCTGTAGTAGTTAATAAAAAGGATTTCAAAAGCAAAAATTCTAATATTATTGAATTTATCACAAAATAAAACACATTAATACTATGTGCACAACACCTGTATCTTGTTCCATGTGGCAAATTACAGTGGTCATATTGAATAATTTAGAACAAAATAGAGTAAACCTTAAAATTCCTGGCAATTAATAGCAGGGGAAAGTGAATCATTTCGCTATTTTACACCCTGTAATTACAAATATTTTCTAAATGTCAGGACAGATAAGTCAAGAAAGCCTAAAGTCAATAAGATGGAAGTAAGGTCTTTAAAGTGAATAATCATTCATTAAATGCTTGATCCATAGTCCACTGATGTTAACGTAAGGGTTTTCACTGAGTTCACTGGGTTGTGGTTCAGGCCTTCAGCTGCAAGTAAATGTGTGTGTGCCAACAAAGAATTATAACTGTGCTTTAGGAGGAATGTAACTGGTTATTGTCCCAAAAGAAAAGACTTTTTAATTTTTTCCAGTAACTTAACTTCCCATAAAACACAGCTCAGGAAAGCATTTTTTAGCCAATAAAGACTCCAAACACACAAATAATGGATATCTGTCCTTTTTAAGCAGGACTTATTACAGTCATTGCTGCTGTATAAAAAAGTAATGAAGCACTGCAATTGTGCAGGCTAAAGTGATGTATTGTCACCTTCCTGTGAACCTAGGAGTGATTTAATACAACACATCAGGCTTAAGGTTTCTACATCAAGCTATGTAGAAATGTATCTAAATCACTTACAACAGAATACTTACCCACAATTCACTTGCAAACAAAGATATTATGAACAACAGCTAAAGAATTAAAGGCAATTTAGGGGGTTGCCATACTTAGTAAAGGTTATCCAAGTGCCAAGTTTATACTTTTATTGCAGACTATACGAGTCATGGACCTAAGTTTCTGTAGACTCAGCTGCATACAACCAGGTGATAGCAAAAAGAATTTATTGTCTAGATGTGTTTCTAAATAAAAAAAAAAAAAAAAACCACAAAAGTTTGGAATCAGACTGGCCAAAACTACACTTTCCTTTCTAAGATAAATATTAGAAAGAGAACTGTAGAAATGTCAGTGCAAGTTGTTTGATTCTATTTTAACTTTTAACTTCTTGATATTTGTAGCAAATCCCAAAGAACTAAAATCTGAGATTCCCAAAATTGCCAGTATCAGTGATTATCTTTCAGTAGGTAGGATATTCTCCATTTTTAAATACTCCAGTTTAACTCATTCCCCTGTTTGAAGGGAACAGTCCTCTCATCATTCACTGTTTCAGAAACAAGTGGTGGTTTCAAGCGAGGAAAAGGTCTGCAGCCCTTCTGCAAGCTCAGATGTTACACATCCTCTAGCAGGTGTAGCTCTGCAAGTGATCAGACCACGCCTCTTATTCACAAAGCCTCATTTTAACTACTATGAAGTGCTTTAAAATGGATGAATCAGTGTACTGTGCTGGTTCTGTTCTACTCAACGTAAAATACTTACTTACCAAGGTCAGAACTAAACAGGCTGAAAACACAGCATGGCTGTGGAGACTGCTGTTTAGCACATGCTCCCAGAAGGAAAAATGCTTTGTTTCCAAACTTTGCTGAAGTAATGCTTTCAAAATTTCAGAGCAAAGAGAACCACAGCAGACATCTAAAGTCACTGAACTCAAACTACCTACAAGCACATACAACATGATAAATGCCCTACCAAATCAGACTGACAGTCCCTCAAGCCCAGTATGTTTGTAATAGTCAGGCTATTGACTGTTAATAATATATTGCACATGCAACAGAACAAGAAATAAGGCAGGCTCTTGCCATCTGCCATTTAGTATGAGAAACATTAAGAGAAAATCTCAATCACCCAGAGGGCTTCATACAATTCATTCAAGTTAGGTCATCATTAAAGTGCATCACCTCCTGGTTTCTTCGTATTCTGCACCCAAGATCCTCGGTGACCTGAGATCTGAAACAACAGCTCCCTCTTACAGCCCAGGCCAAAGACATGCCCACTCTGTACTCACACAAGCAGACTGGTATTTTGTACTATTCATTTTACCTATAGTGATTCTTACTGTTAATACCAATGGGTACTTCTTGTATGGAAACTAAGAACAGAAGTTAAACCAATTTCTCAACCATGTATTTTTTTGGAAATACACTAAATACATAAAGGTGCAAGTAAAGTCTGTAAACCTTAACAGTAAAAGGTCTAGCGCAAAATGCAATCTCAAAGAACCAACACCTATAACTGCATTATTTTACTCAATAATGAATATTCAGCAAGAGTTCTGTCTGCAAAGTAGATTAAAACGCAAGCTTTCATGCAGCTATATAGGTATTTCCAGCTACAGTTAGATTTGCTATACTAGCAGGGAAGCCATATTCTCACCAACATTCAGACCTCCACACAAACTCTTCAATTAAAGATAGCAAGTATCAATAGAAAATCCTTTCTGACCCATTAAAGTAACACTACTACTAACCCATAAATGGTGACCCATTTTTCACCATCTGCAATACACAGCTTTTCTAAATCTTTAGCCAACACTTTGATGACTGTCTCTTTTATTTGTATTTTTTTAGAAAGTCTTTATGGTATTGCTGGTTCACAACACCTATCTGACATCTTCATGAGCCTGCTACAAAATAGGTACTTCTTGAAATCCCTTACAACAGTTGCAAAGAGATGACATAATTGTACTGTGAACTTTTTTTTGGTCAGGACATACCTCAGCGACAAAAGAATGGTTAAGAACTGGATGGAGATAGCATTTCATGTTTCTATTAAGATTTGAAAAAATCACTAGATGATTTTCAGGTTACTTTTTTTTCTGTAAATACACATTTTAACTCCATTTTGGTTCCCTCCCCAGTTCCTTAAGAAAAGGGTGTTAGCAACTGCTCTACTCAAAATTCAGTAATGAAACCACTGGTGCTTGCAGCAAGAGCTGCTCCCCATTCTCATAGCACAACTTCCTATACTACAGGTCATTACAATGATCAGATATTTTCTAACATTTGACAGATAAAATGGTAGTTGCAACTACAGTCACTTCCTAGTAGAGATCCCTGCTCCAGAAATCCTACCACTGACCAGTTTTAAGCTTGGGAAGTGTTACAAATCCAAACACATTTTTGCAGATCAAAAAATTGTGAGTTCATGTGCAATGACTACATACCAAGCTCTCCTGGGAAATAATTGTATTATCTCATCAATATTTAAATAGGTTTGGGGGTTTGTTTTTAAATCAAGGGAAGGATACTAGGTGATAGAAAGAAAAATATGCAGCCAGAGTTTTCTGGGGTTTTCTCTGGTATTTCCACGTAGAAAGTGCTTGTCTGTCCTTCTACATCAGCCTCATTAAGGCCACGAATTCTGATGGTTCTCCCAGGAAAAAAAATGAGAATCCTAGAACACCTCCATTATTTCTTTAAACACAGATGTCCAGTCCTGTATATTATGCCCTCTAATGACAAGAGGGAACTTGACTGATATTTCGGCAAAAGGCTGCTATAACCTCACACTCGTTGATATTAACCTTTGCAGTAGGCAATTTCAGCACTGTAGACCAGCAGCTCTTACAACGGTTACCATGTTAAGCATGTGTCACAAGATACAGTTGTCTTAGAACAGGCAGAAAAGCAAACACCTGTACACTCCTACCACATGTTACATACTAATATAACAAGAATTTTGTCTTTTCAGTAGATGTATACAAAATGAAACTGGGTAATTTTTGGTGTAAGAAAAAAAAGACATGAGAAAAACAGTCAAAGTCTGTATCCATTTGCACTACAGTGTGAACATATTACCTGCAACATTTAAACAATCTGTAAGTACACTGTACACAGACATAAACTACTTAGTGTCAGAAAGCAGAGCTAAAGACACTCTGCAGAAATAAGAAAACATTAACTTCAGAATCAATTTCTTGCTAGATAATTAGAAAGCAAATAGCAGATCACTCACCTATCCTAGAATACATATGGTCCATATTCAACACTAAAGCAACTGTCTATGTAATTTCCTTGAGTTAGGAACCTCAGTGCAAGTGCTATGGCTCACTATTTGGCTTCTGAGGCATCTGCAAGGGACTGCCTGACAAGCTCACCAGTGTATTTCAGGATGACTGACAGGACACAGTGGCTGCTGGAGGGCTGGCAGGGGGATGGGTATCCTTAAAGCTATATACTAGAGCACAAATATGTTCCCAAAAATGTAAAGCTATAAAGCTTTTAAACAATTAGATGACATGAAGGATGCAATTACCGATATTCTGGTCCTTATTCTCAAAATTTTCAGCACACATACTCTTTTTCTATACATTCTGGTTGTACGCCAACTTTTGTCTCCAGGCAATGACTCATTCTCAGAATTACAAGCTGGACAGCAAAGGGATTCATAAGGCTCTCACCCAGTAACTTGGCATCAAATTTGTTTACTTTGGATTTTTTTTTCTATTGTTTGTTATTCTTTACTGACATACAATACATTATCCTATCAATTCCACAAAGTGCACAGGCCTAGTACCTTCTAAAAAAAAAAAAAGGAAGACAAGAAAAAACAGTAACACAGAGTAGCCCAGATTAGTATTTTTTAGCAAGATACACATGGACAACACCTCTGGACTTTCAAGACATGAAGCACTGCTGAGAATATGTAATAGGTTTTATTATTTGTTCTTTATTTCAGTGTTTATTATGTAACTTTATCTGTCTGTGTCAACACCACCAGGTAAAAATTTTGTTAGTCCTTTCACTAGTCACTACAGTTGGGGCAAAGCAGGTTTTACAGAGTCCAGAAAGAGTTGCTGCGTTTTTCTTTAGTCCTCAAGCTGACACATGAACTAAGACATTCAGAATGCTATATTCTAGTTCTATTCACAATGCAACAGCACAGACTTTTAGCTTGAAGACATGATTTACGGGCTCCGTCTGACCATGCCCTGGAATGGAGTAATACATCTGAGACTTGGAAAGGATCTGGCTCATTTAATACTGTCAAATTATTTCCACACAAAGTTGTCAGGCTACTCTCTAGACACCTCAGATTTTATCACTTCTTATCATAAGTACCAGAGAACACATCTGTTAATGCAAAGACATCACAAAGGAAAGAAGAGCTCGAAAACCGAAGAAGGTGGCAAGATTCAGATCAGTCAGTAAATATATTAACAGAACGCTACTTTGTTTAAACAGTCTTTGCATTTAGGTTTGCACTGAAGTAACTGGAAGATAATTCATAATGNTTACATTCCCTTTCACTTCTATCTCTGTTTTTCTCCCTAGAGCAACGTTTCAATCCACCACACAACTCAAATCACATCTCAGATACAGCTGAAATTCCTAAGGAAACAAGATTTCCACCAAGTTGTTCAGTATAGTTCTGAGCATAAATAATGTTGTATATCACCCCTTATAATGAATCTATCAAGAAAAGGAATACAACATAAGCCTAGCTTTTATTGGATACTGGGGAACCCACACAGCAAGGAACAGATCATGCCTGACATAATAGTTTGAGGGGTTGTATCTAAGGTTTGTGGGGGGAAATAAAAGGACTGAAATGGCATTAGTATTAAAACTCAATGAGATTGCTACATGCAGACTCACTGATATTTAGTGAGATAACAAATGAAGATTTTCCTGAGGGTTATTGCATTCAGAACATGCTCTATTTTCCTTGTTTAATAGTCATGCCTAATTTTTCTGCAGTGCATTCCATCAAAGCACATTTTCAAGCAGAAGTCATCTTCCGGTATCATGTAAGGAAAAGAGAATTACAGAGGGAAAATTATTTACTCAAGATTCCACAGAATGCCAGTGGTAGAATCAGGGATGAAGTGCTGTGATGCATCTAATCACTAGACCACTACACTGATGCTATCTGAGCCAACAGACAGTCTAAGAGAAGTAAAATGTTTTGAAATACAATTTCCACTATAAATCTAAAGAATATAAGCTCTCATGTTACATACTCATGTCAACGTTACTCAGGTATTCCTTATTCTTAGTAGGGTCAGTTAATACAGTCTTCTCCCTTATACGCACTATCAGAACTACTTCCTTGGTTGAACACACACACTTCCAGACAATTGCCACACACTGGACAAATTCTAAGAGACGTTCCAGCAGGGTGTGAATCTTACAGTCTGACCAGCTACAGTATGTTTGGCTTTGGACTGGCCTGCCAGACTGATTTTCAGCCAACAACCATCCAAAAATGTGTATTATGGTCCTGAGTCTACAGACAGAGCAAGAAAAATCCCCACTGAAGTGTAATGATGGTAACTTGTGAACTTCATAATGCTCTCACTGTACCAGCAGGAATAAATAATTCCCCTGATATCAATTAAATTCTAGGGTATGTACACCATTATGGATGACAGCACAATCAAAACAATCCTGCTTATCTTAGAAATGCTTTATCAATCTTATCTTCACAACAGTGCTTCCAGGCACATTTTTACAGTGCTGGAGTTGGTCTCAGAAATGCAGCTGCAGTGTTTATGATACTGAAAGAGAATTTACTTTAAAAAAAAAAAAAAAAAAAAAAAACACCAACCCCACCAAACCCAAAAACTTTAATGAAAACTGTCTGAACACATTTCAAATCTTTTAAGAATAAACAATCATCCTTTCACATGAGTCCCTGTGCTATTTTCATCACTGCATGCACTTTGAGCTTGGAACAAGGTGGCACACAGTTCCTACACGGATGGCTATCCTGTGCTGGTAGTGATACGTTAAGGAGGTCTGGCTCCAAGCCCTCCCTTTTGTCATCACTTTCAAAGTGTTCCTATCTCTATTCAGAACCAGAGGCTCTTTAAATAACGTTCAAGTTGACCTTCCACTAAAAATAGGGTATCGTTCAGCTCATTTTATAAAAAATGGGCAACAACAAATTCCATGATGAGCTACTAAAAGTCTCTTATATTTTATTTTTGTTAAATGCAATCCCCTCATTTGCCCTTTTAGTTATTCAATAAGGATTATCTATTGCAACATTACACTACATTGGTTTGCTTCATAAATGTTTATTACTCAGTTGCAAACAGATAAAAAACTATGTTTTCCCATTCTCTTTGTAGGACTACTACTCTTTTCGACTGATTTTTTTTGGTGTCATTCCCAAGCATTATGCCAGGATGTTCCACTATCACATACCATTTTATGCAATAACTTTCAAATTAATAAAAAGTTTTGCATTATTTGTTCTGTCCAGTGACTCAAGTAGTAATTCAGTATTTTCAGCACTGAGGTGATAAACATGCATTTACAAAAATCTCGTTTGCATTAGATGCAAAGTTTGGTTGAGTATCATGAGGTAAGTTAAACCTTTTAAAATAGCAGCATCCATCCTTCCTGCTCCAATACTCCAATATTTTCTTCATATTTGGAACATATGCAAACACATTTCACAACTTTGGCTACTGCCTCCAAGTGACAAGACCTTGGAGTAATTTAAAATAACCACACTATTTTTTTCAATCAAGTTTAAAAGTTATTTTTCTAGAAAGTTGTTTAGGTTGTTTAGGTAAATGAGCTTTTTATTCAAACTTTTGAGACAATTGTTTGATTAAGCAACTATAGCACCATTCACAGCTTTGTGTGCTTTTACTAAGTGGAAAATTCCCTTCATTCCTCTTCAATCTTACCTCTTGAATCAAGAATCTAACAAGAGATTCTTGAAACAGTTCTATGAAGGACTCCTCTTGATACAGCTTGACTCCTGAGGTACTGACAGAGAGACAGCAAATGGTTGCCAGTCATTCCTAGCCTGTGAGAAACAAAATAAGAGGGGAAGAGAGTCAAAATAGGGAGGGCAGTACTCATGTGGGACCTCCTCCTAAACTGTTAGTTCCTGACTTCACTTGCTACTGAAAATGTCACTGAAAGAAACCCCAAGCTCATTCCTAGTCATGTAAACAAATTTGCACTGAGCTTTTAAACCCTCAGACACTACTGAAGGCAATGGCAAAGTTCCCTCTTAAATCAGTGTTTAGGCTGAACATCAGAGGGGAAAGAGGAAGAAGGAAAGCAAAAGCCATTACTGTAAAGCCCAGGCCAAATATAATTGCATTCCACATATCATGAAAGCTAATTCAAAGCATGCTGTACATGACAGTCTTCTTCATTTGCTTTCACAAAGTACTCCAAACATAATTCTCAACCGAGAATCCTAATTTTATAAGATTTTCCACCAAGAAAATCATTTAAGAAATAACTAGGCATGAGCAAAGTTTTGTTAAATTGCTTTTATAGCAATTTTGAGTACACCCTGAAAAGTACTTTGCAATAGCACTCAGCTAAAAAGTCTGCTACAGACTCTTTCTGCTGCTTAAGATTTTAATGGCCTCAAACCACGAGGCTTGAAAATTTGTATGAGGTCAATGTGTCAAATTGAATTCTCTTTTTGGAAAATTTCAACCAGAACATTTTGGCTATTTTTAGTTGAATTAGAGGTAAAGAGGGCACTGAGGGCCTGAAGGCTGAGGTAATATGACACCAGCTAACAGCACTGGAGAGGCTCAATCAGAAGGAAAAGGTGGAGAAAAAATATACAAGAGAGTGGGAAGAATCCACATCATGACTACTCATACATATGGAAAAAATCAAGACTTAGCACAGACATAAGAGACAGGACTGAAATCAAGACTTAGCACAGACAAGAGACAGGACTTAAATAGTTGGAAGGAATGGGGGGGAGGGGTATGTAAGGAAGAAAACCAAAAATCGCTCACATTTAGACCTTGTCGTGCAATGGCCAACTGATTCCTCAATCATATATATTTTTTTATTATTTATTTATTTACATTTATGTTTATATATTTATATTTATATATTTTTATATATTTATTTATATATATGTATGTTTGGGGTTTGTTGTTTGCTTTAGATAGATAGATAGATAAAGTTATTCCTTTTTTCAAAGATTTCTGTCCTTTTCTGTTACATTTCACAAATTAAAATAGGTGATCAGACAATCAGGTACTGACCAGAGTTTCTCAGATGTGACCAGTTTGTCAATTTCTCTATCAAATATTAGAACTCTATATGCTGGACTCATTTAATTCACTTTTACCAAGGCAGTTTATTCTTTTTGGTTTGGTTTTGTTTTTTTTCTAATGAACTAACCAAACAGAATATTCACTAAACATTAAAAGGTTGAACCCAACAGAGAAAAGGAAGCCAACACCAAAACAAACCACAAAGCCCTACTTGCAACCTTTTTTTTCCTCCAATTCATGGTGCTTGTTCTAACCAATTACTTCAAAAGCTCTGGTAACTTCAGGGCTAGTCAGAATTGTTGATGAAAGGAAAAGTATAAAATCAAAGAATACTGCTGAAGGGCCCCTTAAGTTTCACAAATACAGGGCCCCACAGACCAGATGCACATTCTTGATTGACAAGTAAGAAGGTAATTTGTAGCAATTAGTTGGACATTTGCAATATGTAACCTTGAAAAGTCTTGGTTTGCATTCTTTTCTACTAAAGAAACCAGGATAGAGATAGAGATAGAGAGGAGCCAAAACATCCCACTATGAACTAATGAAGTAATTAAAAGAAGCCAGCTGCAAAACTGGACCAAAGATGAAAAGTACACTGTGAGGAAGACTCCTGGCCATCATTTCAGATGACCACCAGAAGGGCACCAGATGACCACCAGGAGAGCAGAACCTGGGTGGAGAATGGGAGGACGCCTATGAAATAATTTGCATTAGATACACCTATCCTCAGGAGATTAACGTATATGGATATTTACTTAATGAATATGTATGTTTCAGTACAGTAAGTATCAAGCTGTTTTTTAGGAAGGTGTGCAGGTTTGGTGAAGCAATCCCCCCTGTAACCAACCCTGTAACAAACATATCTGCTTCATAACTCTCTAGGAGTTGTGAGGTTCTTTACCACAGATCATTGTCAGGTTTTGAACAAGAGACTCAGCATCCCAAATCAGTAAAAATAAGCACCTTGTTAAAAAAGGTCCTGAAAGTACTTTTGAATTTTGGTGAGGCACCTCAGCTAAACTGATGAATGCATGAACTATGCCTCAAACAGGGCAGTACAAGCGAGTGCATGCATTTCCCTGGCAAGATGAAAGCAGAAGACACCTTACTAAAATGCATCTGTCATCACTCTTATATTAAATACATTTTTCCCTATTTACATGCCTATGCCATTTGTGCCACTTAGGTCAATTTAAAAACCCAAAACAGCTCTGTGCAAAAAGCAACCAGGTCTATGATACACCAGAGATAGCAGTTGTATCTAGAAACACCTAAGACATATTCTGTCTTCAATGAAAAGGACCACTCGCAGACCTCCTTGCCCCTGAGTCTTTTCAGGCACCGGGTCGTCTGCGCAGCCTGCTCCAGAAACACACTCCTGCTGCAACCTGCGTCTTAACTTGCCCAGCTCCTTCTCCACCTCTCTCCGCTCCCACACTCCGCCCCTCTCCTCCAGAGGACACAGCTGCTCTTGCCTCAGTTTTTTGAGGCAGGTGCGAAAACCCGGCGGGACTGAGGGCAGACCTGAGGTAGAGGGAGCCTATCCGTTGCTGCCCTCTGCTCCCCTCTGCTTTTCACCTTAGCCCGGCCTCGCCTGGCACCTCGCTGAGCGCGAAACGAACGCACAGCCCGCGGTGACCACCGCCAGGGAGCACAAAATCACACAGCCTCCGCTCCGAGGGACAATGCCCAACGGCTCTGCACGCGCCACCAGCCCGCCCCAGCGGCCGCCTTCCCGCGCAGTCCTGGCGCGCACGCGGCGCGCTGAAACGGCTCTTTCCTGCCCTCTGCGCTTGTACTGCGACAGCTAAGTTAGGAGCTGGAGTCTGACACTTTTAACGCGCGCAGTCGCCGCCAAGCTGTAGTTTCGTCTCTTACACAGAAGTTTCGTCTCCTACACGACGTGAAAGCAGAGTTTGTTCTGCTGTTTGTTTCTGGACAGCACCTACCGAGAAGCCGTTTCCTAAACGGGTTTGTGAGACCTGCCACCAGAGTGCCAGTCCAGCTGTGTTTGCACACAGAATCATAGAACTGTTTCAGTTGGGAAACACCTCTAAGATGATCATGTCCAACGGTCAGTCTAACACCACAATGGCCATTAAACTGTGTCCCACAGTGCCATGCCTACACAGTTCTTGAACACCTCTGGGGAGGGAGACGACACCATCTCCCTGTGAAGCCTATTCCAATGCATGACCACCCTTTCAGCAACAATAACTACCTTAATCCTCCCCTGGCTCAACTTGAGGTCATTTGATACAAGACCAATCCCCACCTCACTCCAAGCTCCTGTAGAAATCAAACCTTCTAGTGCTAATAGAATAGGCTGGTGTCAGAGTGGCTGGAGAGCAGCCAAACAGAAAGGGATCTGGGGGTGCTGGTTGACACCCGCCTGAACATGAGCCAGCAGTGTACCCAGGTGGCCAAGAAGGCAAATGGCATCCTGGCCTGTATCAGGAATAGTGTGGCCAGCAGGAGCAGGGAGGTCATTCTCCCCCTGGACTCTGCACTGGTTAGGCCACACCTTGAGTACTGTGTCCAGTTCTGGGCCCCTCAATTTAGGAAGGAGATTGAGGTGCTTGAGCGTGTCCAGAGAAGGGCAACGAGGCTGGTGAGAGGCCTCAAGCACAACCCTATGAAGAGAGGCTGAGGGAGCTGGGATTGTTTAGCCTGGAGAAGAGTAGGCTCAGGGGGGACCTTATTGCTGTCTATAACTACCTGAAGGGTGGTTGTAGCCAGGGGGAGGTTACCTTCTTCTCTCAGGCAACCAGCACCTGAACAAGAGGACACAGTCTCAAGCTACGCCAGGGGAAGTTTAGGCTGGAGGTGAAGAGAAAGTTCTTCACTGACAGTCATTGGCTACTGGAATGGGCTGCCCAAGGAGATGGTGGAGTCACCCTCCCTGGAGGTGTTCAAGGCAGGTTTGGATGTGGCACTTGGTGCCACGGTCTAGTCTTGAGGTCTGTGGTGATGGGTTAGACTTGATGATCTTTGAGGTCTCTTCCAACCCTGGTGATACTGTGATAATACTATATACCATTGGTTTCTACACCAGCAAAATGCTAACACTAGGTGTGCAATTAGTAGATTTTCTAATATTGTGTAACACTGTGTACGTAGAATCTTCGTTTGAAACACAGAGGACATTTTGCTGAAGGACCCACGGTAAACCGACTTTAAAAGATAAAGTTGCATCTATTCTGTACTGAGTTTCATCTTTCCTACATTCAAGGTCTGATAATACAAAATACACAAAATATTTGATTTTACATATATAAAGAATTGCAAAAGTATAATAATTGCTACAATCTGTCACTGAGGCTCAACATGAACTAAAGTGAGAGTGGTCATTTACCCTGCATCATTGTGAGATGTTAATACTACAAAGAGATTTATGTTTAGGCACAAACGTGTGTTTCAGGGTTAAGCCAACCACTGATCAACAAGGATATTTTCTGATGGAGGATTTTTTTCATAATTGGCCACTATCTCATTTAAGCTTTCTTCTAAAACATCTTGAGGCACTAACGGTAGCTACACCTACTGATTTTAACCATTATCATAATTCCTCTCTGTATGACAATGAGAAAAATAGCCTGTAAAATGAGGCAAAATCCCATTTTTTTTTTAACTGTAACCATTAAACAGGCTCTGCATGTATTAAGAGAAAAAAAAAAACAGAAATGTATTATGAAATTAAAAATGAAAAACAGTATTATTTTAAAAGTTCTGCATTTGAAGATTTGTATCTTACAAAAGGGAACAGCTCCTTGAAGTGAATCTCTGTACCTCCATAGGGATTTGTGTTGAGGATGGGGACAGCAGTACAGATTGAGAGCCAGAAGCATATTTTCACACAGGTGGTAAATATGGTGGTCTTTAACCACAGCATTGCAGATGCACTGTGAAAGCCAAATCTAATTAATAATCCTACTATGAGGATTTTTTGGGACATAAAAATACTAGTTTTCATACGATGTTTGACATACTCTGATTTTGAAACCGTATCCACTTACCTGCAGCATTAGAGGTATTTGTCTATTCACTTACCCTGTCTGTTTTTATAAAAATGTTGTAAATGTGTATACAACTGTTACAATTAGGAACATGAAATATGCTACTTATATAAAACCCAGTAAATCTGGTTAAAATTCATGAATAAAAAAAGGTTCCAGTCCAGTAATACACTGCACACATGCCTAAATTTACTGGATTGGAGCCTTTAAACTAAGAATGCAAATAAACATTTGGCTGCATTGACACCTATAGTGATTGTGATATGATAATCTTGTGTAAGTTCATTAAATTTTAAGTAAAACTAACAGCTTATTTCTAAAGAGGATCCATTACTGAACACAGAGGAAGACAAAAGGGAAAAGCAGACTCTATACAGTCTGTTACAAGAGTTCAGTGAAAGTTTCAGCATAGAATTATGTTGCCTCTTTTGTATATGTATGGATGTTTAGATACCTAAATTACTGCTTAGCTGCATAAGCAGATTAGCAACAGAACAAGTTTACTTACATACTTGTGCTGACAGATGTCTTCCTTCTTTTAAAGTGTTGCTTTAAGTAAGTTAAGTAGCTGTGAGCAAAGCTAGAGAGAGGCACATATGCTTCCATATAATGAACGTGTCCCTCAAAAGCATCAGCACATTTTCACAGATGTTAAGTCCAGAACTTAAGCACCAGAACTAGGAGAATAGTTTGGTTTACATAACTATGAGAATGTTTTTTCACTTTTCTAGTTAATGTCAATAAAAACATACGTTATGATACCAATTAAATCCATGGAAGATGCTCAGTTGCAATTCTATTCGCAAGTCTCCTCAAAGCCTTCTCTTCTCCAGGCTGAAGAGCCCCAACTCTCTCAGTCAATCCTCGTAGGAGAGGTGCTCCAGCCTTCTGATCATCCTCGTGGTCCTCTTCTGGACCCACTCCAACACTTCCATGTCCTTCCTGTGCTGAGGGCTTCAGAACTGCACACAGTACTCCAGGTGGGGTCTGACAAGAGCAGAGTAAAGGGTCAGAATCCCCTCCCATGCCCTGCTGGCCACGTTTCTCTTGCTGCAGCCCAGGACTCGGTTGCTGTCTGGGCTGCATGTGCACACTGCAGACTCATGTTGAGCTTTTCATCAACCTAGACCCCAAGGTCCTTTTCCTCAGGGCTGCTCTCCAAACATTCACCACCCAGCCTGTATTTGTGCTTGGGATTATGCCTACCCAGGTGCAGGACCTTACACTTGGCCTTGTTGAATTTCATGAGGTTGGCCTGGGCCCACCTCTCCAGTCTGTCCAGGTCCCTCTGGATGGCATCCCTGCCCTCTAGAAAGTCAACTATGCCACACAGCTTGGTGTCATCTGCAAACTTGCTGAGAGTGCACTCCATTCCTCTGTCCATATAATTGACAAAGATGTTAAACAGCACCGGTCCCAGCACTGACCCCTGAGGGACACCACTTGTCACTGGTCTCCAGGTGGACATTGTGCCGTTGATCGCCACTCTCTGGGTTCGACCATCCAGCCAATTCCTTATCCAGCGAGTGGTCCATCCATCAAGTCCATGCTTTTCCAGTTTGGTGACCAGGATGTCATGTGGGACAGAGTCAAATGCCTTACTCAGGTCCAGGTAGATGACATCAGCTGCCCTTCCCTTGTCCACTGTCGCTGTGACTTCATCATAGAAAGCCACTAAATTTGTCAGGCAAGATCTGCCCTTGGTGAAGCCATGCTGGTTCCCACCAATCACCTCTGCTTTGTTTTCCATTTGCCTTAGCAGGACTTTCAGCAGGATCTGCTCCATGATCTTGCCAGGCACAGAGGTGAGGCTGCCTGGTCTGTAGTTCCCAGGGTCATTCTTTTTACCCTTCTTGAAGATGGGTGTTCTGTTTGCCCTTCTCCAGTCAGCAGGAACTTCACCAGTCTATGATGACCTTTCAAATATGATGGACAGTGGTTTGGCAACTTCATCTGCCAGTTCCCTCAGGTCCTGTGGGTAGATCTCATCAGGCCCCATAGACTTGTGCACATTCAGATTACTTAGGAAAACGTGATCTTCTCCTATAGCAGGCAGGGCTGCCTGCTCCTAGTCCTTACTTTTACCCCCTGCAACTTGGACATTGTGGTTAGAGCCCTTGCTGTTGAAGACTGAGGCAAAGAAGTCATTGAGCACTTCAGCCTTATCTCTATCTTTTGTCAGCAGTTCTCCATTTTTCTTCTGTAAGGGTCNGAGCTCTCTATTCATCCATGCAGGCCTCCTGGCATTCTTACCTGCCTTCCTCTTTTCAGGGATGCATTTTTTCTGAGCCTGAAGAAGGTGATCCTTGAACAATGACCAGCTTTCCTGGGCTCCCCTTCCTTCCAGGGTTACTGCCCATGGCACCCTGCCAAGGAGATCCCTGAAGAGGTTGAAGTCTGCTTTTCTGAAGTCCAGAGCTGTAATCTTGCTACACACTCTCCTTGATGCCCTGAGGATCCTAAACTCTACCATTTTGTGGTCACTGCAGCCAAGGCAACCCTTCAGCTTCACTTCACTCACCAGCCCTTCCTTGTTTGTGAGAACTAGGTCCAGTATAGCACCTTTTCTTGTGGGTTCCTCTACCATTTGCAGAAGGAAGTTGTCATCAACACATTCCAGGAACCTCTTAGATTGCTGGTGCTCTGCTGTGTTGTCCTTCCAACAGATGTTGGGGTGGTTGAAGTCCCCCATGAGGACCAGGGCCTGTGAACGTGAAGCTTCTCCTATTTCTTCGTCATCATCAACAAAATGACAAAATAGAGCCAGTTCCACAAGGCATCACAGGGGACCTGAGCCAACAGGATCTTTCAGTTCTTGCCATCCTCTAGTTGCAGTTCAGTCCCTGAATAAATTACATATTCACAAAAATTACAGCTGTCCATAGCAGAAAAAGTAATATGGTAAAATAACGTTCTCTGTTTCAGGACAGAGAAGGTTTTATTAGCGTTCTGTCTTGTACACCATATTGTTATTCAGTATTCATGTCTAAGGAGAACCATAAGAGGGAAGCCTGAGTGGAGCTCTGACTTTATGTAACAAAGATGCTAAAAGTTTCTAAAAATATCATGATGACCAAACAGAAATTAATGCCTTCATCTCAGTGAAGGAAAATGGTGTAATCTTTTCCATTATCCAGATGATCATCTGCAATATCCACTAAATAGCCCTTTAGTTTAAGATAGGATTCTATTCAACATTTTTAATGCTAATGCACAACTACTAGAGCAGATTATGCCAAGTCTTGAACACTTCACTAACTGAAAATTCTCCTACATTTTATTATACCAAAAACTGCATTTCAGTCATTAGCAATAGATACTGGTGCTGTAAATACAAAGCAAATACAGCATAGCAGGTAAAATAAGACAGCAATCCCTGTATGTGGAATTTTGTTGTAATTCTGTCAGATTGTTTCCAACCAGAGACAAAGTGGAGCACCATTATGCTAGTACCAGAAAAGACACAGGAATGAAAAAACAAAGCAGTACAATGCTAAATCTAGCAAAGGGACTGCCCAGGTTTGATAACACAGTGGAGTTCTGAACAAGGAAAGGAAGCACGTAACACAGCCATGTCATGCAAGTGCTACCTAGGTCTTTCTCTAAGCTTATTGTGCCAGCAATTGCAGCATGGCGAAATGCAAACTCCTTCAACCTTGACAGCTCTATTCACTACCTGATTAGGAACATGCAAAAGAATAATAATAAACTAGTCTTTGTTTCAAAGGCAAGTTAATTTACTGTAGTGTTTAATAATTCTAAGTGATGAATAACAGGCTTTTTATTTTATTGTATTCAACATTCATATCTAATAGTGTCCAAATGTCTTAATGGAACTAGCAGCAAAAACTTGGTGAAAGGCTAAATAAATCACTCTTTTCCCAGTGATCCAAAATTATTATAAGGCTATTGTTAAAAAAAAAAAAAAAAAAAAGGCACACCAGAAATAACATCCAATATCAGTATTACACCATGAAGAGACCATTACAAAACCAGCAAATTATCCCTAAAAGGCTTTTCAGTGTTATCAGAGATGCCATAAGAACTCTCCAGGTTTAGAATTAATAAAATACAGACTGTTATAATTCAGAGGAATAATGTTAAAAAATAAATACATATTTAGTAATTTGAGAAAGTGTAAGGGTATAAATAAAGTGCTGTAGAAAAGTTTATAACCCAAGAGGCTAGAGGGGCAGGCTGCAACACAGAATCACAGAATCAACCAGGTTGGAAAAGAGCTTCAAGATCAAGTCCAACCTATCACCCAACATTATCTAATCAACTAAATCATGGCAGCAAGTGCCACATCCAGTCTCTGTTTAAACAATGCCAGGGACAGGAAATCCTCCACCTCCCTGGGCAGCCCATTCCAATGGCAAATCACTCTTTCTGCAAAGAACTACTCCCTAACATGCAGCCTAAACCTCCCCTGGCGCAGTTTGAAAGTGTGTCCCCTCATTCAGTCACTGGTTGCCTGAGAGATTACCTAGCAGCTCCCAAATGAAATCAGTCTTGATTCTGTACCTTAAATTGGTCCCAAAAATCCATCATTAAGCACACAGAAAAGAAATGCTAGCCATATAGGTTTTCTGAAGCAAATTCTTATTTTTATTCATTATATGGTTTACGCATTGTTTGGTTAAATGATCTACAAAACTAACAGAATGAAAACCAGAAGAAATAGACTTCAGTATGCAGCATTACTTTCGCAATTGTTATTCGTTAGTTTCAGTAAGAAAACATGAAACTATATACTGTAGTGGTGCTACCTTATAAAACAATTTGTGTTGGGTTCATTAATTCTTGCACATTCTACCAGGGAGATGTGAAATGTACTCTTGAATATTCTAAGTTACACACGCACAAAGATCCTCTTCCAATGACACTGCTGCAAATGTTTCTTGTAAACTCTAGGCACAATCTAATCGAACTGCTGCAAGCATCACAGACATATCTGTAGATCTCTAAAATGAATAAATGTTGAAACTGTTGCATTTGCAAAGCTGATAGAGATTGATCAAGTAAAGCCACGAAGAAAACGTGTGAGAAGGGGCAGGATAAGCATTACCAAATTAAAGATACACTTGAGGTCAAAAAAACTGAAGATGACTGAAGCTACTGGAGTACTTAGAGCTCAGTCCTGTGTTTTCTAAAGAAGACAATAACAATACAGAGATTATTTAATGTGAAGAATACATTTGCACGCTGATTATGACTTGTGCATTTTTTCTTACTGGTTGCTTAAACTGTCCATATGCTTATTAAAGATTATGCAGTATCTGTCCTCTGTACTTACAGAAGTTAGACATGAAAAAAAAAAAAGACAAACCTATCCTAGTACCATTACTTAACATACAGTCCTAAACCAGATTTTTCTATTTCTGTGTTAGCTCTTCCAATGTTCAGTTCTTGATAGTTTTAATTGACTAAGAAATCAAGCTTCTAGGAGACCTCTGGAAGATAGATATACTTCCCAAAATACACTTATCCATTGGAAAATTCTGCCTGTCATTTTATGTTCATGTTTGATGAGTTAAATCTTCATTGAAAACCCACAAAATATGCTAAATATCTTTTTAGTGTTTACTTCATGTTTAGTACTGCCATGAAGAAAAATTCTAAGTACTGATGGTTTTAATTCAGTTGGTATTTCCAATGTATATTATAATTACATTTTCAGTTTATAAAACCTTCTAAATATCACAATCCTTCCTGGAGGCTGTCCACTGTAATTTTATTCCCATTTAAATACAGGTGTTATAGGGTAAAAAGGTCTAAAATTCTAGAATACGATGATAAAACAATGTCATATAAAGGCATTCTGCTACTGAACTCATTTTCTGACAACGCTGTATGCAGATTAATCCTGTATGTGTGAATATCACTAACTTCTGCCTATGACATACCAAATGCTTACTTAGGACTTTAGTCTCTTACCTAGTCATCTTCAGTGCTCCTCAATGGCTATTGGAAAGTATTTCTAAAGAATTGCTCACAACATTCTGAAGCACATGAGTTTACTTGCCACTGGGGACAAGGAGTTTCCTCTTTGATGGCTCTGAACGATGACCTGAGCATCTGGCTGAGACATCATCCTAAAGCCAAGTTGCCTACCTGATTGTTGGGGAGTATCTATCCTACTCAAACTGCCTGAGACCAGTTTTCATTTGACTTCTCTCCCTTTACACTGCCTCAGCCAAATGTCTTGGACTATATGGTCTTCAAAATAAGATTCTGTACAGCAGTTACCATGTGCTATTAATTAAATACAGACACATGCAGAGGCTCTCTAGCATGTGGCACAGACCTTATTAAAATTCAAGCATTTAAAAGTTTTACTTCACCCTTGCATCTCAAGGTTGTAATGATTTTCAGATATCACTGAGTTTTCCTATCTCATTATCTAGGACTTAACACTGCAATGCTAGTTTAATTGAAGCTTTCATCACAGTATTTTTACAGATTTGTTTTGTAGTACTTTCTGTCTTAATGCAGTAACGTCATAGCAAAGTGTTAGAATTAAAATAGCATTCTGCAAGTGATACCATGCCTTTTTGATCACTGCCCATATTACAAGATTACCATATGGAACCTGCAAAATACCCTATCCACTTGCATCTTCCACAAAAAACACTGGAGGTCACTCTAACATTGCTGAAGTAACAAACTCCTCTAAAGAGAGGCACCTGCTCAGACAACTCTCATAATTTACTATGTTTTACTGAGATTTAATGTTTAAGTCTTAGATTCATCTGAACACAACATAAAAGCAACTGTCATTTGAAGAAAAACACGTTTCTCTTTCATTCTGATAGAAAATAAAGGCTCTTAAATCAAAAATGCAAACGTTAGACGTTGCAAACAGGACAAAAGGAATATCAAGTCTTTCCAGGTTTCAGTGGCTCAGTATGTTTTTTAGATGTAAAACTCTGTGCCCACTGCAACTTGGCAAAAGCTTTTGGGCCTGGAATGGTCATGTTATAAGGGTTCACTTTCCAAGAAAGGCCTGATGGGGAACAACTGAACTCAGCCATTCCCTCAAGTTCTAAATCCAAACCCTCAAAACTCAGTGGTCTTAGGAATGCAGTGGTTATTCCCACAGAACTGTCAGCCACCTGCAGGTTTCCAGGTACACAGTTGGTAAATGATCTGTGTGTCTCTGCGTCACCACACACAACTGCTCAGGTATACAGTGCTCCAAAAGACATGGTCTTATCATTCATTGATTTTGGCATCAAGTAAGTTTGGTTTAAAGTAGCAGCCTGGATTTGCAAGCAAGCAGTGGGACCATTTCCTCTGAATCCAAGTACAGTCTGACCTCTGCATTCAATGCCTCTTTCTTCCAAGTAATTAAGTTCTTTTCTTACTGAGACAACACTAATACATTTTTCCTATGTCTTCTTTGGGTTTCTTGCATTTTGCGTGGCTTCATAATAGAAGCCTTATGACTTTCCAGCATATTTTTTGATAGATCAAAAATGTATCTTGACAAGAAGAAAAACAGAAACTCCAAAAATTATTCCATAATTTAATACTGATGTCCATTAACTTCATTCCTGAGACACACCAATTGTACTATTATAATTTGGGATAGACGCTAGAAGAGAAGTGAAAAATAGCATGAGACCTCCAGTGATGTGAATTTGCACTGCAAAGACAAAAATTACATTACTCACATTGATTTTACTTCTGTCAGACACACATAAAATAGTAACAAACATACTCATTTTTCATTTTCTCTGGAACATTTTCCCTATGCAGGTCAAAACCTCTCTGCAGAGAAGTGATTATTTCCATATTTTCCTCATTTTACAGAAGAATTATTCTAACTTGCCAAAAGCTATCAAAAATTCTTAATTCTGTCATGTTTTTTAAAGAGCTGACAGAATCAAGCTCTCAAATGAATTGGAGAGCAAACAGAATTATATTTGGAAAGACAGATACAGAAAAAGAAATTACAAAGCAGATACAAAATCCATAGCAAACCCCCTGAATTTTCCCCCAACCCAGAACTAAATCTATAATCCCTAGTGCAATCCTCCCCCCACAATGCCTCTGCCATCCATAGGCCTAAACACAGCCTCTGGAGGCCCCAAAACAGGCCTACTCCTTACATGTTTGTCCTGATAAAAGTAGCTCCCACCCGACACAGGGCTGGAGGAGGAGGAAAGGAGAATGAGCTGTCCTTGCCTTGAATTTACAAAGAGAACAGAATTATAGGATTGAATAACAATTTTCTAGTCACTAGAGGATTTTTAACCCTATCGTTCCCAACCTGGGACAAAACATATTTGACATCTCGGTCAAGAGAAGAAACAACCTTCCAATAAAGTATAGGAAAAACTTGTCTAGAGTACTCAGAAATCACTGTACTCAGTACTACTTAGTACTGATATGGTAGAATTAAATGCAAAAATTGTTTCTGTAACCTAAAAAGAAAACCATTTTGATTTTAAGAACATTTGAAATGCATGACTCCTAGTAATATAACAGATTCACACCTCCCCCACCTCCATTTTTTCAGTGAGAATATCAGAACAAGGCATCTGGAAAAGCAGAGAAGTTTTATGTTATACATCCCTCTTACCACATCTCCTTAATTGTAGAGTATTTACAAATTTTCTGGGTGAAGTAACTTTCTATACAAAGCATAATAGACTCAGGTGCTAATGTGTTACATTATCACATAGATCTCTAGGTCATTACACAACTTGAATTGGGAAAAGGTCTTCATTCATGACCAGAATGTATGTCTTAAATGACTGCCCTTGACTCATCCTGGAAATTAATGTATCCAGAAAGTGAAGATTTAGATATTTATAAATCCTGGCTGACCAAACAAAGACTTCACTCAAAGCTTCCATTTACCTGCTGGATGACTGCAAATCACAATCCTATCTATTGTGCATGTACTTTGAGGTAAATACACACAAAAAACACAAGAAGATAAACGTATAGCACATATGCATACATTTCTGTTCAAGGCAGGTAAAAACCAACTAAGTAACAGCTGTGGCTTAATTCCTCCAGGCACAATTAGAACAAATACCCCTGCATGAAGGGGTATTACCAAATCTGAACTTCATTGTGTTGTTATAATTTGGTTTTCTTTGTCTTTCAATAGTAAAAATGTTCCTGCATTTCATAAGGTCTTCCTAAAACAAATTTCTTGTATGGATTCCAATTAATCCATTTACTGTAACAAAGAGGAGCCTACAGAAGATCCCTTAGTGTAGAAGTAAACAGATCTGCTCCTCATCCTCAAATCAAATTAGGAAAAACAAAAATAATTTTAAAAAAGCTTGCACTAAAAGCCCAGCAAGTCTTTTCTGGCATTTACACCTGACAAATATTTGTTTCTAACCAGCAAACATCATCTCTCAATGTCTCCATTTCTGTTTCTGTTCTTTAAGAACAGATTCACTCATTTGCTGTTTACCTAATAATAAAAATTTGCTATAATCAGGGGGTTTTTTTTTGCCTTCATGTATATTAAATCAGGTACATTACAGGATAAAGACAACAACTTTTCAAGTGTAGTGGAGCTGACAAAAGCCTTACCCATACACACAAAACCATAGGGACATCAGCAAAACAGTCCAGATCACTTTGAGTATACACATAGTAAAACAACAATTTAAAGATTATTATGACACTAAAATACTGAGTTGGATAGAGAGATACAAAGTAAGACAATAAGGACCATTTAATATGCTAATGTTTTTAAGAAGTTCCTCGTTTTCTGAAACAGTGTAACAGCAAACAGCATAAACAAACTCTAAATGAAGTTTAATTACATTTTTAGTATACCCACAAGATATATAGAAGGAAAAAAATATGCATAGTAACAGTAGCAGCGAACTGTGCACAGTTCTGTACAAGAAAAAAAAATCATCAGCCTGTAGTATCAAATTTCTGTACCAATCCAGCCTTCTGCTGCCTACTTTAGAAGGATGACTGAAAGTCTGTTGCCACCACAGGCCTGCATGCAGCAAAGGTACCAGCTCTGTCTCTACAAGTGGCCCATACACACAGCTACTTTTGCTTCCAATTGAAACTAATGACATTCTCCAGTGGTTTTCATAACACAAAACTGAGCTGTCTGATAATGACTACAGGCTAACTTAAATATTCATCAGCAATTAGGAGTTAAAGAAAAAAAGATGTATTAAATAAGTTAAATACCTATTGAATTGCCACAAAATTACATCATTCCTTTAAAATTATAGAAACACCTTGTGCTTTCTAATGTCTTTATGTCCTCTACATTCCCAACAACACACCACCGCAACCTACAGTGAATGAGATTACATATAAAAGCCACGATAAAAAACTTCTCGAGTGAACAGAATTCCTGAAAACAGAAAAAATCTTAAGACATCATTGTAAAAATTAATACAGTGCCTAACAGTTACTGTATTTTGTAGCTGTTTCTCGCTGCAGCTTCATTAGCATATTCAAGCATGCTTGCAAATACTCCCTGGCACCTTCAGTTCACAGGAGTAAACGCGGCCTTTGTTTAGGTTGTAAAACCCAGCACCTTATAAACTGACATTTATCCTGAGCTGAATACCTGCATGGGACCTTTACTCCAGTTATCACCTACTTTAGGAACAAAACCGTGCCCTGCAAGAGCGGATTTGTAGCAGCGCAGAAACTGTGTGAGAGACGGCCCTTTCTTCAGCCAGCACCTTTGCGCTGACTCAAGCTGTGAGCATAGCCGAGCTATTTTAACTAGGTAGCATGCATGCAAGGCGCCTCCGCCTCCACAACTAGAGCATTTTAAAACAAGAAATCCACCAGCGCCAGGTCGCAGGAAACCCTCCGGCCGCGCACACGAATGTTAAGTGATACGGCTGCACTGAGATACGGAGACCATTACACGGTGTGCGCCGCGGACGCTATTGGACCATTGCTTGGGCGGGGCGGGAACTTCCGCTGCTGCAGCGCTCGATAAAGACGTCAGCGCGGACCTACTACTACCAACAGCAGCGATGGCCGAGTGGTTAAGGCGTTGGACTTGAAATCCAATGGGTTCTTCCCGCGCAGGTTCGAACCCTGCTCGCTGCGACCCGTGGGGGTAACACTTTTTTTTTTTTTNTTTTGCTCAAAATGTGCAGGCACTACCCTCCATGTTTCATCTCACTGTTAAACGTGCCTCGGCAGCAACGAGCAATTCTCTATTTATCCTATTGCCTGCACACACTTTTCCTGCTTTTATCAAGAGGTAAAATTGTTACCAAAAAGTTATCAGGGTGTTTCCAGCATTGCATCAAAACACTTGTGATGTTTTGAGGCTCAGTGGAATCAGTGTTCTTCCCACAGCTCACCTTCTAGGTCCTCGGTAGACAAGACAGACTGTCAAGTGCAAAGCTCAGGATCAATTCAATGCATTACACATAGACAATGTCCTGATTTGCCCAGCATGTACGTCCTACAGCTGGTACAAAATAAACAGCGGCTTGTCAGCAGCAGGCTACTCTGTATCGCTCTGCCAGACCTCCGCTTTCACAAAGGAAGCTGGTCCTATTATTCCTAGACCTGCACTGAGGGGAATCCTAGATCATTTGTTTTTGTCCTTTATGGCCTTCTGCATAGACATAAAGTGCACATCCATAATCTGGCAATGAGGAAAGAAAACCTACAGAAGTTATGCAACTAATTACTAGGAAAAATGTAAGAAGGCACTTTACCCTACATACATACATAGAGCTTCCCTCTTTCTGACTGATTTAAACTGACCATTCACCACTCTCAAGTGTTCAATCTCCTCCTGCATGTAACCCCAGCAGTAGTGAAGAGATGGAAAATTTGTAAAAGTCAAGTGAGAGAAGGCTGGAAATAAGAAACAGGCTATTTCCACAGCCATCAAAATAGGCCAGAATAGGAACAATCACTTTTCTTTCCTCTCTCTCTTTAAAAGACAAAACCCCAACACGAACACATATGCAAGCTCATTCTTTATAGCAGCATGTTGTGTTAGTTCAGCTTAATTTAATCAGAGAATGAAGGCAGAGGAAGGAGACAAAGTTTCGAAATATCCCTGCTCAGAGCAAAATAAAAGAATGAGGGGACAAACAAACCACTTTAAGCTGGTTTAAGCTAGCAGCAAAATGAACTTTTCAAAGTGCTCCCTAAAAAGGCTTATAAGGATTTCAGGTTTGAGTGTTTGTTTCTGTTAAGGCACCACAAGCCTTAGACATTAGATTTTAGAGGGAGTTTTAAACTGGTAAATACCCAACAATGGTACTGTTTAACACATGGACTCAACATTTGGGCATTTCCCTTAAGTTCTCACATGTGAAGGTACATGCCAAGGGGTACTGAAATCAGTATCTCAGATCTTGGAGAAGAGATAGTACTTTTGAATTTAAAAACTAACTTAAGCATCATTTGCTTCAGTGCAGCACTCCTGCAACTTTCACTTTAGTGTATTTGTATCCTAACAGCAGCTTAAAATTTGGTGCTTAGACCAGTACAACATATTAGGTACTCTGTAAATTATCAAATTTTAGTGAGTATGCACACTGAAGATAAACTTTTTTTATATATATATATATATATATAAAAATTTCTTTTCCACATATAGGGCTTGATGTGTTTAATAAGTCAGGAATTTAAACTCTTTTTTTTTCCTTTATAACTTGAAGATCCTACACACCTGTATAATCTGGAACAGATGAGAAAAGCTAAATTCATGTAATACAGCTTTGGGTAGCATTCCAAATTAATAAAATGACAGTATTAAAAGAGTCAAAATATTAAACACAGTGGACAAGCTTTGCACTGACTCCTCCTTTTCTGCTGCATCATTGAAGAAGGTGACTTTTTTTTACTGACCACTTTAAGTGTTTTATTTCCATAAGACACATTTAATAGCTCTGGGTAAAAAAGCACCAACCCAATATATATCTATTAGTAAGTTTGCAACTCTAAGATGTCTTTTTTTGCTGGAACCTGGTTGGTGATGGAAATGTCAAGTGACCAACAGCAAATGACATGGTTATTTTAAATTTTATACTGAAAAATAAGAGACCAGTCTGTCAGAAAAGTAACAACAACAATAGCAAAAAAAACCCTCTATCTAAGGAAACATTTGCATTCAGTGAGCCCTTTCTCCTTGAAACTGATTTTTCCTAAATTTTGCAGCTGGAAAACAAAAGATCAACAGTGAACACCCATGTCATTTCCCACCCTTACCCTTCAGCAATATTTATGAAACTGTTCTTGTCAAGGCATTAAAGAAGAAGAAACATCTGTTTTCAGTTGCAGATACTTTTTTTGTAATTACAGAAAGGACTTCCACACATCAGCAGCACTAGTGTTCTGATAGTCTCTTCTTGACTCCTATGCTAAAAAATAGAGATGAAAAGTGAAAGACTTCAAGTGCTACTGCTCTGGTCTGCTTCCATTTTTAAACTTCATCTGTAAGATTGAGAAAGAACAGAGCAGTAAAAATCTGGTTTGGAAGTCAAGACCCCAAATGGTACAGATGGACTCAACATGATATTTTCCCCATGTCTCTACTATTTGATACAGTTTTCCTCCCCAAAACCTGGCTCAGGCCCTCTGCACACTGCCTTCACAGATCAGTGTGCCCCTAGCCAGCTAAGCAAAGAGATACTTAAAATGTATGGGCTCTCTTTTATCACGTTATCCACACTGACGCAAGCATCCTGCTCCCTTGGCAAAGGCAGGGCAAAGATGTACGTGGGAATCCTGGGGAAGACTCTGATCTTTTCAAAGAGAGAACCTCAAGCACCGGAAAGCATCAGACACCCAGTACTAATCAGCTGGAACAAGCTCTTACTCAGGTGGACCTTTCTTCCGATTCCCAATATAACTCACACAAACCTGTTTGAGAAAAAGGAGGAGCTCACAATCTTCTACCCAGCATAAATTCAGAGCTCCATGGAAATTAAGTGCTGGTGAAAGACCAGCTGTGACAATCCTGACAACATAAATTAATTTTCTTCAATTGATGCCCAAGAGTCCAAATGCATCTCCCTAGAGAAGCTGTCTGCTTTTGGTTCCAAGAGGCAAATATTTTCAGAGAAGCAGCTTCAACAAAGCAGTCAACAAATAGTTTTGTCAAAAGCACAGAGAACCACATCATACATCAAGACTGGAAAGCTTCCAAACATTAGCAGCAAATGCCATCCTGTAGAAGTGACCCTTCTCCCTTATTGCCCCACCAGAAGATGGGAGCGAAAGCAAACCACTATGAAGATGGAATATAGGGAAAGAAACTTGGTTTGCTCTAGCATCCATCATCTGTGACAGGTTGTGGTATCCATCAGAGACGTAACACCTGTAGCAGTTCCCAGTCTATGTTGTGCACCACTGCAATGGCTCAGACACAGGCCTTTCAGAGCCAGGGCACACAGAGCACATGAGGAGTCTCATCTTCATTAACACGAGAAGAAGAGGCACAGTAAAGGTGAAGAAAAGAAACACACAGAGTGCCCAACTCAGGGGGGAGGCTTGGTGACTCCTGCAAAACAACAGAATGAGCATGGACACTGGGCTGGAATAAAATAATCCAGTACAAACTAACAGACAAATATCAAACCATCTGACAGGGATAGAGGCTGGCAACTTGCTGAGTTGCATTATCCTTTGCTGTGTAATTTCATCAGCTTTACAACAGCTTCACTGCTTACCTTCCCAGCAGGCTTGTCTCTTATTTCAGGATATGAAAGTGTAAGATAGCAATGTTCATACCCAGGAAATTAAAACTACTCAGTATCTGGTTTAATCATCAGGAGACTTGCTTCTACTGCAGACACAAGAACAAACTGCCCTTCCCTCCCCACCACCCATGAAGGATGAAAACAAGCATTCAAGAAATGACCTTATCTATCAGTCAGCATTACTCAGCTGGATTTTAAGTTTGTATTCATCATCAAAACTTTTACATTGCCACTTGGGCAATGTTGTCAAAACGACTTGGCAATTTCTGGAAAACCAAAATATTTGTGAAGAACAGAAACATCATTGACCTTTTATATCCAGCCTTTGCACAATAACAAGTATAATTGCAGTAATTAAAGAGATACTAATTTTCTCTAATTTATGGACACTCTTCCTTGTGCTCTTCAGTTTCATTATCAACAGCTGGCTAAACAGCTGCTTAATTTCTGATATTGAAAGCCAGCTGATACACAGTTCAGTTCACAACTGAAACACAGTGTTAAAGAACATAACCTATTCTCTGTGTTTTGTTATATCATCATTCACCTGCACTCCCATCTGCTGTCACGTAACTTCTAGATGAAATCTTGTCAGCCCTCACAAATCCAGCACTGACCAGGTTTAATCAGTACTTTTGACTAGGCTCCAGAGGATCTAGGTTTACTTCATAGGCCTGTTTATTTTCACTCTAAGCTAGGCTAAGTCATTTAGAGCTCTATCTAACAAAGTATTCAAGCATAATGCTCCATCACTGTGTAATGGAAACAACTGAGTCAGACCCCACAGATACCCAGAAGGTTCAGGACCCTTTGTTACCAACCTAAACAACTCACCAGAAGTGCTAAAGAAGAAGACAGCACCTTACCATCTTTAGAGCGAATTGCTCCTTCCCCAACTTGCTCCTGATTCCAATAGTATCTGTGTTTGTTGCTGTTGTTCCCCAAATGTGAAAAGCATGGACTTGAGCCCACTAGCTGGATAACCACATCGAGAGAGTTACAGTCAATGGCCCAATGTCTAAATGGAGACCAGTGACAAGTGGCACCCCTACGGGTACAGGGTACTCAGTACTGGGATCAGTAACATCTTTGTCAGCAACAGGGACAGTGAGATGGAGGCACCCTCAGGACGTTTGGGGATGACACCAAGCTGTGTGGTCCTGCTGACACACTGAAGGGAAGAGAGGCCATCGAGAAGGACTTGGACAGGCTGGAAAGGTGGGCCCAAGCCAAACTGAAGTTCAAGGCCAAGTGTAAGGTCCTGCACGAGGGTCAAGGAAATCCCAAGCCCAAATCAAGGCGGGGCAAGAAGTGGCTCAAGAGTGGTCTGGAAGAGAAGGACTTGAGGGTGCCAGTTGATGAAAACTCACCATGCGCCAGCAGTGGTCACTGGCAGCCCCAAGGCAACCGTGCACTGGGCTGCATTGAAACCAGTGTAACCAGCAGGACAAGAGAGGTGATTCTGCCCCTCTGCCCTACTCTGATGAGACCTCACCAGGAGTACTGCACCCAGTTCTGGTCCTCTCAGCATAAGAGAGGACTGGAGTTCCTGGAGCAGGTCCAAAGGACCATGAAGATGATCTAGAGGGCTGAAGCACCTCTCCTATGGGGGTAAGCTGAGAGAGTGGGGGCTGTTCAGCCTGGAGAAATCTCCAGGAAGAGCTTAGAGCAGTTTCCGTGTACCAGAAGGGGGCTTCAGGAGAGCTGGCAAGGGACTTTTGACAAGGGCTTGTCAAAATTGCCCTACACAATGAGGGGCAATGGCTTTAAATTTAAAGAGGGGAGATCTAGACCGGAGATTAGGAAGGATTTTTTTTACAGAGAGGGTGAAACTGGAACAGATTGCCAAGGGAGGTTGTGGATGCCCCCTCCCTGGAGGTGCTCAAAGCCAGGGTGGATGAGGCCTTGAGCAACCTGGTCTAATCTTTAAGTTCCCTTCCAACCTAAACCATTCTCTGAATCAATTAATCCCTGCCTCCACAACTTCTGTCTTGACCACTGACAAATAATGTATAAGCTGGCTCTGCTGTCAGAGCCTGAGAACCCTTACACCCCCTGCTCCAAATAATATTTAAGCATGTAGGGTATGTGCTCACCTGTGCAGAAGTCAAGGCACCACATTGCTGTGGATGTCTTGTCTGACATTTGAAGGCAATTTATGCTTGAGGAGTGGGTCCTGAATGATCTAAACCTAAGTAACACATCAGGTGCTTATTTCTGGTCTTTGTAACATGAGGAAGAAGTCAGCTGCCTACTTATTTCAGTTAACTCTTCTTAATGACTTACAGGTCAGACCCCACCAATGCTGTCCAAAACCAAAACAGGCTGCACAGCTTCCTGTTGGTTTCCAACACCTCTGGGTTTGCTCTGCTAGAACAGGTTGATTCAACTGTATGTAAGAAATAGAGAAAATGGGACCATTTTAAGTTAAATATATTCATAAATAATCTCCATCAGTGTACTAGAGCACCAGTTAATAAGCTGCCCCCTTCACTAGACCAAATACAAATCAGAGAACTGATCTCTAGCAGGTGTGTTGCAGAACCTGAGTTTTGCCACTGGCTAAGTTTTCCAAATATCTGCAGTTTTCATCCAGAACAAATAGCTAAAGGTAGTTTGCTAAAATAAACCATGTCATAATTAACTGGCATCACCAACTGAGAGGACAAATACCAAGAAATTCAGAAGGAAATCTCTGTGGTGGGTAGAAGGCTTCAAAGTAAAAAAAGATAACAACTCACTTGGGTATGTATGCGGTTTTATTTGTTGCAGATGGAACTGCTCGACTGCACAAAACCAGGAGGCCAATACCTAACATTTTAGCCCTGTTTACAAAGAAGAAAGTAAATGCAAAATAAATAAATACAAGAGATATTGGAAGTTGCCCAAAACTTCTGATGCACGATTTTGTAGGCATTAAAGCTGACTGGCCAGATTCTTCATTCCTCACTATATAAAGCCCTGATAAAACTGTCCACCAGGCCAGAGCAGGGAAGGAAGCCACAAAACAATGCTGGCACATATACATACAAGGGCTGTCAGTTTTCCACCAATAAATCTTAAGAAGAAAAACGTTTCTAACTGGAGAAGTAAAGTTCTGGAAACCGTCTTCTGAAGTAAATAGCTAATACAAGAAACATATCTGTTAAGATAGAAAGTAAGTGATTTTTAAGAGTGCCTGATCTATCTCAGTGACCCTCTCGGACAGTAAAGAAGGTTATTTAATCAATATCATAAGATCACAATTCTCAATGAGTTCAGTTTGAAACATAACTGCACAAGTGTGCATTATAAATCCCTACAGTAAGTCCCATGCAATGGAGAAGTGAAGCAGAGTATGTAATAAGTGATTTTGTTTAAGGTTCGTTGTAGTGTAGCTTTTGGAAGATCAACACTGAACAAGATGATATGCTGGAGTTTTTACACTGACTTTGCATTCTACTGGTAGAACATGCTTGAAACAGTATCACTCCATACACAGCATTGAAGAAGACAAGAAACAATATAAAAGATGTTAGATAACTTCACAAAATCACTTTGTTAATACTGAAAAGGGCCTTGCTTACTAAATTTGCCTATTAAACACAAAGACTCCATCTCTAATGTTAATACATGCTGTAAACAAATCAGGATTCTGACATTTATTCCAACAATGCTGACATCATAATAAATGAATATAAACCACAAACAACTTTTAACTGCTGATATAAAAAAAATACTGAACAGTTGAGCAGATGATCCCATGCTCTGGTCTACTCTGTATTTCAGATCTCATAGTTTCTGAATTTCCTCAGAAGCTCTGATGGGGCATCCCCCGACCAGCGGAAACGCAAGTGCCAGCAATTTGCCTCTGAAAATCCTGAGAAAAAGAGAAAAGGAGGTAAATTATTATAAACATGCATAAAACTAAGCTTTCTCTCAAAAAAGTAAGGGAAGAATTGATCACTTCCAGGGCTCAAGTAGCAGGCACAATTTCTGCATTCCTGGCACCATTTGAACAAGAACTCAAGCAAAACCAAACCTCAAGGTATTTATCAGCTGGAAAGAGTGCAAAGGAGAGCCACAGGAGGTAGTTCATAAAAGAGCACACACAAAGGAAAACTGACCATATTGCTTTTGTTTAATCTCAAGAAGAGAGAGAGGGTGACATGTCCAAGTATGCTAAAGGCAGCAGTGTGGAGGGAAGGTACATATAACACCTTCCACTCACAAAGCAGTAAAGGAGTTTTTTAGACTGCAATATATCTTTTTATCACTTATGGGCTGTTGATACTAAAATTTGTGTTCCTGTATGAGGAAAACTTAGTGTTAAAATCTCTTATTCAGGCTGAAATAGCTACATGGCTTTGCAGTCCATAACTCTTACTGACCAGTAGACAGAAACTGAAAATAGCCCAGATTAAAAGTGGAATTGAACATAATACATTTTCCTGGAGCAAAGCAAAAGCACTGCCAACATCCAGACATCAAGTATGAACACTGACGTGCACAGACGCCCAAAAAATGAAATTCTAATTCTATTTACTGACATAAATATCAGTATATTAATAAATATAAATATATGGCCAGTGGATAAATTTAGTATGCATTTGATGGACTTGATATTTTTCCCATTCACACCTATGGAAATTAAACCAAATTTTTTTTTTTTTTTTAATTAAGAGAAAGAAGATGCCTATAAAGAAAGCTCACCATTAAAAGGAATAAAATGATGTTTTCTTTCCTTGGAAATGTTACTGTTCTACAAAGGATGCAGTGATGATTAATCACAAAAAAAAAGAGCAATCAGTACAACGTTCTAGAGTATAATTATAATTATTAAATGTAAGATTTTAAACTATGCCACACATACGTTTGTTTGTAGCATGTCCTTATCTCTTTTCTACATTCCACAAGTGTTTGGGATTAAATTAGGTTTTGCTACACTCACAGCTCAACTTAATTTCCTGTGCGACCAGGATGGAAAGAAATGACAGGGCTTTGTTTAATAATAACTCTCTGGTACCAAAGGCCTAAAGTGATAAAATTCCTGAAGTGTGGTCCTTGAGGTAACTAAACTTTCATTCAGGCACAGCAGCTTAAACAACAAACAGAAAACACCACCTGCCCGGGTAGCAGCTTGTGAAATACATATTTATTCTGCTGCATGCAATATTGTTACAAAAGTAGTCTTCAAGTCCTAATTTTTCATCCTCATTTAACTCAATGGATGCAAACTGTGCAAAAGTACTGAATGCTAGATATAAACAACAACAGTTTGTTTATTTAACATTTTTTAAAGCTTGGTGTTCTTTTCAATCACTGAAAATAGCTGCCTTTTTTATCCCATTGTGATATAGCACCAAAATTGAACTTTCCTTTTTGTTATTTTCCTTCTTCTCCAGTCATTGGTTTTACTAGCAAACAAGCAAGCAAACATGGGGTAGAGAGTAAGTCCAAAAGCCTCAAAATTGAACAAACAACATAAAATCAAAACCCCAGCCCAAAACCACATTAAAAAAGCTACCCATTAAACATATTACACTGGAGAAGAATTTCTCATGACTAAAAATCTCCATTTTAGGCCAATCCCTGAATACTGCAATTTTCCCTAATTGCTGTTTTCCCTTACTTGGGGAGTCTGGATTCTTGGAAGACTGCGGTTTCACGTCAGGAATTGCAACATCTTCTTGCACTCTGTTCCCATCTTCATTGTTTTCAAGCTGTTGGGTCCAAATCTCATCAGTTGTGTTACTGCTATTATTCAACTCAGGAGCTTCCAGCATTTGGTCCTTCTTACTTTGGACAGCCCAGTGCATTGACTAAAGAAATGCAAAAATAACAAAGAACTAATTCCTGTGCTTGAAGAGATTTCAAATGAACTTGTGTTTTCTTTCTTATATTGTTGCAATAAATGGTTAAATCAAGCAGATAGTAGAAAGAAGCTTGCAGGTCAGCAGGACAGAGGAAGACAGGGTTACACATTGCAAATAGTTTTTGAGGAGATTGCTCATGTCAGGTGAGAATGTACAAACTCATCAAACAATTATAAGTATCTTTTGTCCAGTTTCTTCTGTCACGATCTCAGACTTTTTTTAAGAGGACTTGGGAGAGTTAGAAAATGTCCATGTTCAAAACTGTCTTTGGCTTCAAGGTGTCCTCTGAAAGCAAGACAATTTGAGATTTACTATTGAAGTCTAGGAAATTATTTCTGTTTGGAATTGAACTAAGTCTCATGGGATGCTTCTAGCAAACATTTAACCTCAGACAACATTTTAATTGAAGAGGCTCTCAAACTTCTTGTAAGCAGAATTTAAATGGCCAGAATTATCAAGGGAAAACATTTATTGACCTGCCTTAAAATATGTCCATGTAGACTTGAAACTATCATTCACCCTGATAAGGCAGGAAAAAAATTAATTAATCAAACATGGAACACACTACCAAATTATCACAGTAGCAAAATTAGAAGGAAAAATAATCTTCAGAATGCGTCAGCCACAAATCATCCCACTGGCCTAGCAGGGTCTCTTCAAAGACCTCTTTGAAGCCCTGGGTTCCAAGGAACCTATCTTCTAAATTTTCCAGTGAGCTCTTTATTTAATCAGGTAGCATGAAAACCTACCTGATAAGCAATATAACAAAACCATTATACAAAGATCCTATCTTTAATGTAGCTTTGAAAAGAAATAAAAGGTTGCTACAAAAGCAAAGTGTGCTGAAGCATTTGAAAAGAGCCATGAAATTAAACTTCATGTAATATACATAAAAGCAGTAACTTGATAAATTGACTCTAAAAGCACTAGCCTGGAACACTTTTGTGGATGGGCTGCTACAGCCCTCCAATTTTGACTACATTTCCTTTAACATCCTTAGTGAAGGAACACTCTACCCTATTCCCATCTCGAAAACCAAACACTGCAGCAGAAGTGTTGCAACTCATCCTCTCGCTCACCACAACACTTTCTCTGGATCAGCCCTACCTCCCCACGCTCCTGAAGGCCCAAAGCTAGACAACACCAACCGTTTTCACAGACTGGCTGAGGGCCTCCCACTGCTGGAAGGGAATGGTAATTTTGCTCCGTCGCCAGTAATCGTATCGCGCTCGGCTCTCTTCATTAGTAAGAGTCTCCTTAGCTTGCTGCAGCTTCTGGAAATTCTCCACTAGGACACAAACCAAGATAAAAAATCCAATATCTGCTTTCAAATAAATTAATTAATTCAGATATGAAAGGGATGCTGCCAACAATGGCTTAGAGCAAACAGAGTAGAGGACACAAGAAGGAGAACTTAGTGACAAAGACAGACAGTTCTGCTTACAGCTTTGCACAGTTTCAGCAGGCTAACGTCACAGCACCTGTGGTGGACAACTGGCAGCATTTTCTCATGAGAGCTAAAAGGTTTGTTTGTCCAATGCCTTCCAAATCTCCTAAATTCACATCCAGAGAAACTCACAGCATACAGCAGGTAAAGGCACAAGTCATCCTCTGAGACAGCCTTCAAAAGAGAAATTAAACTAAAGCAGCAGTGCTTAGAAGGAAGACACATCCACAGCAGCAAGGAAACGAGAGCAAAGCACATCACCCGGAAACATGAGCAGGAGAGAAAAAGACAACCAAAATGGACAAGGAAGAGGCATCTAAACAAGGTTAAAATTACTTATGCATCTTATTAGGTATGTTTCTACATATGCTGAAATGTTGTCTTGAATGCCAGACTGCATGAACCAGAGCTTGTCCTCCCCACAGAGCCACTTTTCATTAAATGGCTACTAAGGATGCAGCTGCATGTTACTATTTGTAGAAAGGTTATAAACATTTGGATTTTAATTGATGAGTCACCTATGTTACAGTGATCTATTATTAATATTCATTTATTCCACTTTACAAATTAGAGAAATTTCTTTTGACACACACAAGCCCAAACACTAATGAAAACTGATAACAACAAATTGAACAGGCAACAGATTGAGGGAGCAGCTCTATTCCATTTCCTTTCTCTAGCATTACTAGTTTTCAACAAATAAAATGTTTATTTTAACTGCACTTTACTGAGTGTTAGGTTGACGAAATTTTAAAAATATAAACTTTCACCAGTATTGCAAAAATTTATTGAACATAAATACAGCATGTTCAGGTAAATGGAGTATAAACTGCTTCATAAGCTGCTTCAACACTTGGTCTCCCTTTTTCACTTACTTTGTTTGGGGATGGGATAGAGAGGATTAGATGAAGGGGTGATGTAGGCAGGCCAGGACCGTGCACTGCAATAGCCTTTTGCTTCCCTGCTGCAACAGGCAAAATTTTCTGCAAAGTTGATTCCAGTGGTTTCACTGGGACTTGAGCTATCATGTAGAAGAAATTAAGTCTTAGTGATGCTATGGTTAACAGGTGATAGATGGTCTCTCCAATACCAAATGTCAGGGGTTTCCTTGTCAGGGAATTGCAAAGTGAAGAATCTCAACTATTCCACCTTGTAACATGCCTTCCCCATGCTAGGATGGCACCTCAACAAGGAAAGCCAAGCCCTGATGAGGAGTGCAAGCCTCATTTAATATCTGCTACATTCCTAACTCTGCTTTCCCAGAGGAGGGTGTGGATGAGGTCAACCTCACATAGGTAGGGAGGCTATGGCGTTCAGTTTATGCTTCTGTTGCTGCATTTATAGTTGACTAGGAAGAATTCCAAAGGAAAAGTTTTGTGAATTAATCAAAATGAGAGGCAAATTTAATTAATTGTTATAAAACAATGTTTTGACAGGGGCCATAATAACTATCAGAACAATCTTCATTATAAAATCATAAACTATTCAGACATCAGTAAGAACCAAGGAGAGTCATCGTGTGGTGACGAATGGGATGGACTGCCTCCAGATAATGCAGGTGCTGCTTAGCCAGCACACCTATGATGAACTGCACACTTCACAAACACAAATGATAGCTTGCTGTTCTGCAAACAGATGGTTTCTCATGTGGTGCTGGCCTCACTTCATTTCCAGTCATTAAATTACATTAAAAGAAGCCAAAGTACATTCAATGTGTTCCTGATGGCCCTGTTCATGGAAGCAAATTAACTCACTGACGCAAGTATGGCACTTGGAATACCACTGGAAGCAGGCCAACTTCATAGGTCTAGAAACAGAAACACTGAATTAAAAGATGTTCTACCATACAAAGAAGAAAAATTTAAAGGCTTAGGAAACAACAAACAAACCAAACCAGATCCAGGAAATGTCTTCTTGCTCTATCTCCTAGAAGTGTGCAAGTGTTAGAAAAGAGCTTGTTATTTAAATACAATACTCAGTACATATGACAAAATATCTTAGAGAAAAGTAATAGTAAAGTTTTAGGGTTGAATTTAATATTTTAGTCATGGTAATCAAATAAAAAGAAAACCAAATTGTTTTTAAACGAAGAAGAATACATACCTGCTTTAGGGTTTCCAGGGTGTTTGTCAGGATGGCATTCAAGAGCTTTAATCTTATATTCTGCAAGAATTTGTTCAACCTAAACAAAAGATTGAGACTTGAGTAAAAACATACACACAGAAAAGATTTTCAACTGTGCTTTTTGAAAGGGGTTCAAAGGAACAATGAAGAACGCTCCAAGACTTTTTTCCTATTCAGCTTTAGAGGGTTCATTACAAGCGAATTAGGTAACAACAATCCTCTGCCAGTGACACTGCTTATTTTTTACTTATCCTTGTTTTTTTGAAGCTCAGTCATCCAATATGCCAAGTTGGCTTTAAGAAAAATACGTAAAAACCGTGTGTGCAAAACCCTTTCCTCACATTTGATCACACATGCAAAATGCATGAGTTCAGATAGGATCACAGACTCATAGAACTGGCCTTTAAAATCATACAGTCCAACCACTCTCTAACTCTAGCAGGACTGGTGATAAACCATGCCCCTCAGCACCACATCTCTGCCTCTTTAAAACACTGCCAGGGATGGAGAGTCAGTCATCTCCTTAGGAAGAGTTGATCTTCACTTTGTTTAACAACCAACTCTAACTTTTAATGAAGTCTTGCTGCAAGAAGCAAAGCTCTTTTGTACTGCTGAAGATGAGTTTGTAGGATTGGCTGTCTTTCTCCATATCCTCTTCATAGGAAATTTAGTTAGTACCACATCACTTATCGATACTCCAGAGCTAGACAACCAGCAGCTCACATTCTTTTTGTCAAGTTAATTTGCTGCGGAAAAAGGTTGACTTGGAATAGAAGAAATTTACAGACAATATTAGAATATTGGCATGTATTAGATGTTGGTTAATTACAAGTTCCCTCACAGCACCACAAAGAATTACAACCACTGGGAAAGCAAAGACATATTAACAGTGAACAAAATACAGGAAATGACTGGAGTGGCCATCAGTTTAGACTTTGAAATGTTCAGATTTTCCAAAGTATCCTGGCTTCTTATGGAAATTCAGAAGCCAAAAGTTCTTTATACCATTCCAGCACAGCTTAAGTTTTCACAGAGTTTGCCCTGAAATACTAGCTGCTATTTTTTTCTCATGCTAGAAAGTCTGTCCATATACATTTCTTATCCTCCAAATCCTCATAAAGCCATATGCAGTTTAAGTTACTAATTTGAAAATTAAGACTTATAACATTTTTTGTTGAGAATAAAATTACACTTTCTTCACCTAACTGGCTAAACTTTGTTGCCACATGCTGGAAAAAAATGTGATCTACAGTGGTATTTTAAGAATTCTACTTTTCACTCTTCCTGGTAACTTCTGGAGGCACAAGGCAGTACACTTCTAATCAGCAAAACACTTGAAAATATATACATTGCACAGAGAACTTGTTGCAACTGGTTACTATAGAGCTAGCTACCACCTCTAACCTTAGTAATTAATATAAAGGGGAACTTTAAAGTATGGACAGCAGCAGAGTGATAGTTCAGCAGTCTTCAGCTCAAACAAACATCAGCAGAATGAAAAAAAACAACAGGAATTTGATACAAAATATATGAAGCTTCCATAAAACATTCAGTGAGATGCTTTATCGAGGATGGTATCCAAGAGCCACTATATATGAATAGCATTGCTCTGGAAAGATGTATGTGTATGTAGATTATATCTCCTCTCTTCCTCTCAAGTCTGAAGATGAACGAGGTATCCATGACCTCAATTCTACAAGAAGCCCAGAATGAACATGAGTGTTTACTTTAATACAGGAGAACATCTGTAGAATTTGAGGCTATTTGTGCTTAAATGATCAAAAATAATCTAGAAACATCTGCTACTTCTATCAACAAATAACACCATCATTTTCATTTCATTTCTAAGTAATCTGAAAAATTATTATCGTGTATACTCGCAGCACTTATTAATTGCTGAGCCCTGAAGGAGTTCGTGTGAGGCCGAAAATGAGAAGGAGCAGCTGTGAAAGGAGCCTGCAGAGAAATTTGAACACTGCCCTCTGCTGGGATGTCTTCCTAGGAGCTAGCTCAGGAGAGGCGCTGAACCGCCTGCAGTGGCAGACCGAAGAGGCTTTACTAAGCAGCAGGCTTACAGCTGAGGATCCTACACTGATGATAGCCTTAATTACAGCAGATCAGCCAACACTCCTTTTCCAAAATCGAAATGCAATTCCAGTTAATATAAAAACCCCAGATTTACAGCAAACCACTGACTCAGACTACCCAAAAATGGTATAAAACACCCCTAGGAAAAAGAACACTTGTTTTAACTGCACATCATTCTACAATTGTTTAGCTAGATCTCATTATTAAGTATCTACTTGGTACCAAAACAAGTACTTGAATGTCATTGAAATTAGCGGGTTTAATTCATTAATATGATGAATGAAAAGGAGATGTGATTTTTTTGGTTTTCTCACAAGCAATTAATACACTTTTCAGTATTTTTTAAACATATATATACAAACTGAGAAACTGGACAGTGTTATCAGTGACCTACAGCTGTGAACATTCATTGTATTAATTACATATAACTTTTTTTCATCTTTTAAAATGGAAAATATATTCCAAGCTATTATTTGAATGTTGTCAAATGCATCTAGTTGGCTCATGAGTCATAACTGTATCACATGTTGAACTAAACTAATGATCAAGCCATTAATTCAGCAGTCTTTTTCTAGGCTCTTTCCATCAGTATACAGACCAGAAAACTGAGCTTTACAAAGGGAGATACTGAAAGATGAAGTTGGCCAGAAAGCAGGTTCCCAACGCACTTCTCAAAGTCCTGCCTGCAGAGATAACCAACTCTAGATGCCTGCTGCAGGCAGATGAGTGCATTCAAAACGTTATTAAGCTGGAGGGGGGGGTGGGGCAGGCTCTTACCGTAGACAGCTCATCGCATCCTAGCAAGTTGTAGTAATCTTCCAAGTCATCCGGTTTGCAGTTCAGAATTGCATCCATTTGGGCTGCTCCAGCAGGCTGTGTCCAGCCGTGGCACAGAGGCTGTAGTATAGAATCTAAATACCGAGCTGGTACACGGGTTCAAAACTCACCCGGCGGAACAGGCGACTTGGACCGCGACCTGCCGATCTCTCCAGTGCTGTTTGAGGCTGGCAGCTGACACACACACACACACACACACACACACACACACACACACCTCCTCTGCAGCTCTCTGCCTGCCATTGGCCCGTGCAGAATGCCAATCCAGCTGCACGAACCTGTGGATGGCAGTGTTCCCTGGGACTTGTAGTTGCCAGGTCACTTCGGCATTGAATCGCTGGTATCGTTCGTACTGAGAAGAGCTGGAATACTGACTAAAATCTATCTGCGTTTGACAGATCACATCATCACACGCAGAGCCAACTCAAATCTGGCACTTAAAGGCCTTCCTGCACCTGAACCAACAGACACTGAAATGCACTAAGTATACGCTAAAATATACAGGCGTTACTTCAATAACAAACAACTCCGTTGCATGTCTGACAAAATAAAGACTATGACAACACAAAATACTGCCTCCTATCAGAGGATCGCATGCAAAATTACTTCCAAACTGTATCTTGAAGGCAAAACTTGCTTTACATAGTTAAATATATTTAATTTTGAACTGTGAATACTGATTAAGTCTTCAGTCCAGTGTAGTCTGTAGACATTTACCTCTAGTGTCTTCTGTGACTGAAAGGGTTACTTTCTAGGTATACTACTAACCACTTGATTAAGTCTTTCTTCTGGAACCTAAGCAGCTCTGTTTTTACCTCTTCCATCCCTGCAAGAGCTTTATAGTCCAAGATGTTTCATATAATTAAGTATTGCTGTTTAAACTAACACAAATGAATAGTTATGTAGTTTTAGATGCAGTAACCTAGTCAGAATGCAGAACAGATGACGCAGTCTGTGACCAAAGCTAGAATAGATGTGTTGGACACTCAGAACTGTTTATCAAATACTGTCTGTATAATGCCCACATTTACAAGTCTTTCATTTTATTATCCATAGTACTAATCCTTTGAAATTATCTACATATTAGTTCCACTGCTTCCTCTTCAAGGATGTATTGTTTGAAGTTTCCTATTTTCACTCTATGTTCCAGATGGCCTATTAATATTATGAAATATATAAAGCAAAAAGAGAAAGAATATTAAACAGCAAAGCAGAAGCCTCAGTGAAAGTATTTAAATCTGTTAGAAAACATTACTCCCATATTTCTGGGTAAATAAAACAATGGCTACACTTTCTCAGCACAGTGGAAGAATTAGCAATTACAAATCTCTCCCTTTCCTCCATTCACCAGAAAAAAATACAGGGAAAAAACAAAATAAGAGCTTTTAGCAAGAGATCATGTAAATATTTAAATAGACTGCACTTTGTGGGAGGATAAAAAACAAACAGCTGTCCCTCTTCCCAAGAGCACTCCTGACATACTGTTTCTGGCCAAGTGTTTCTAGCATATTTGCGTAAGAGGAAAAGCTCTTTAACCCTTTCCCCCTCCAGCCTTCAGTAGCTCTTTCTGTGCTGTAGGTGAACTGCACATCCAAGAGCTGAACACAGATGACAAAATGCTGAGACCGGCAAGCTGCTTGTTCACAGGGAAATTTACTTGCTAAAGCCTTGATCCCATCTATACTCATCGGTTCAGACCAAACAGACAGGGGCTTTGATTTGAACTACAGCAATAACCACACTTTTGTCCCCCTCCTCAGGTGATTTCTAGCACTTGGGATATAAAGGGTCCCATAGCACAGTCTGAAAGTTTGCATGTGTAGGACACAAATTACTGATACTGAATAACAAGACAAGACTTCTAGTGCACCTACTGACTTCACTGGAACAACTCACAGAGCAAAAACATTATTTAAAAAAAAAAAAAAAGGCAAGAGAAACCTTATGCAATATGCAGGAAAAAAAACTAAAAAATAAAAAGCTTGCCTTCAGGACACGAACTTTATTTGGAAGAGAACCACAGTACAGGAGATGGCATGACTTATATGTCTACACATTTTGGTTAGTACTGCTCAGAAAATTCAAACAGTACTCAAAGTGAGGAAACCTCATATTTGTTCTCTGCACTCAACCATGAACAAAACCTTTCTATTCATTCCTAACACATCATCAGCAATTTTGTTTGTTTAGAGCTCAAAGGGAAACCAAATTCTGGTTCAGTGTAACAGGAAGCTTAACATCAACTAGTAGAAGGTATAAGTGGCCCTTTAAATAAACCAGCAAAATTTGGAAAGCTCCATTTCTATTGATTCCTATAAAATACATCGATCTTCCATCAGCAGTTCTTCTGAACTGACTTTAGTTGTTTTGCCCCAAGAGCAGAGTATCCATGTTCAAGAAATTCAAACTGAGTTTTATATTTCTCACTCCACGCTTGTCCCCACCAACGCTCAGAGTTGCAGGCACAAAAGAGGACCTCACCACTACCACAGAGACTTCCCAATTTCAGGGTAACTACAACATCATTAACATGATCAAATCCTTGCCATATTAGAGTCATCTCGAGGACCCTTGAATAATTTCCTCACCAAAGCCTTTGTAAAAAGCTTCTAATTATACACCCATATCAATTCCATATTTCCTTCCTAAGAGCAGTCTTCACATCAATAAGCACCAAAACATCTATTAAAGCTATACTTCTCCCTTATATGCTGACAAAAACATCTTGTATATGCATTTTAAGAAATCTGAATCTTATTTCAGCTTCAATAGGAAACAGAACACTTGCAGACAAATTTGCACAGAATAGAAAAACCCAAATGTTCTGATGCACATCTTGTTACTTCACAGCCTGGTTTTGAGAAATAGGTAGTGTGAGAAATGGCATGTGCATCTTTCAGGAGACTGTTAATAACTGAAAGAATCAGGGAAAAATGTATTGTCACTCTACATATACCACCTATCAAGCCAGTTATCTATAAAATATTCTCTTTTAAATAAACTTTTTAAAAAAAATTTTTAAGTATAAACAACTTCATATTAAAAGTTTTGTAAAGGATGCTAATATTAAGGCCTGCAAGGGAGAAATTCTAACTAATCTGGTCTTGACTCTGAGCTTTGAGCTTCAGTTGCATTCAAGTCACTAAATAATTTAGGATGTTAAGCAGTAACATTGAACAAAGTAACAGTTAAAATTCACAAAGCTTAGATCTTGTTTCTGTGTTGGTAGAAGTCATGGAAAGTGGCTGAGTTCTATCAAGATTTCCAAGTAGACACACTTAAGTCTAAGAACACCCATGTCTGGTACCTCCTACTTACTCCACTGATGGTGCACAATGCACCATCGCGGCTGCCACTAAAGTTTGTCTCACAACTCTTGCCATAACTATTAGGTCTGTCCTACTCTAGATGGGCTCCATTCTTAAAAACAGCCATTATCCAGACAGGTGCTGAATTACACACACCTTCCTGAATCGCAGGAATTCAAGCGCCACGCCGACACATTTAACTATCTGTACCAGCTCAGCCTGCAGGTGCAAAGTCAGCATCCCCGGCAGGAGCTGTGAGCCTACAGATGTCTCTCCTCGTACCGAAAAGCCGCCTCAACTTTCGGTAAGGCTGTCTGCCCGGTAAAGGAGTTCACCTCACCGGGTGCCTACAGCTACACGGCAGCCCCACAGCGTGGGGCTGCGTCGCGAAACCTGGGCCAGGAAACACCGCTTGTTCTGGGAAAATGCCTTCTCTATCTGGTATTTCGAACACCGTTTCCCTTATAATTTGTGATCAGAGAACTACCGAGACCCGCCACGCCACCCACTTGCAAGGAGCGTCCCAACAGAAGAAAGCGTTGCAGGCTAAACATGGGGCTGGGGGGGCGGGGGCGGAAGAACGAAGAAGTAGACGGACAACGGACACAGTTCTTTCTACCACCGCGGGCACGCCAGAATGAGGATAAGGCCGAGACAGCGTGGGGCGGGGGCGGGGACCGGGCCTGGCCTGGCCTGGTACAGCTCGCCGCGCTCCGTCAGCGGCCGCCGCGCTGCTACCCATCCCCTCCTGGGCGAGGCCTGCATGGGAAGGTGGGGCCACGTGACCAGGCAATAAGCGGGGAACGCAGTGCCGCGCCCGGCCGCGAGAGGGGTGAGCGCGCGCGACTATCACGTGCCGGCCGCAGCGCCCCCGCCTCTCCCGTCACGTGATGCGGTTTGTTGTTGTTGCCTCCGCAGGGCGGGCGCCCGCGTGGGCGGCGGCGGTCACGTGCCCGGTTTAAATCGCTCCCTGGGGGTGGGGGAGGGGGCCGCGGCGGAGGCGCTGCAGCGCTGCCCTGCCCTGCGCTGCGCCGCCAGGGCGGGAGG
>VWZE01013354.1:82123-153018 GCA_013396675.1 Eubucco bourcierii
CCGGGAACCTGTGGTGGGCTGTTCCCCCCCTGCGCGGGTGCTCGGGGCCAGCTCCGCGGCGGGCCCCCCCTCGCGGCAGCCGCCCCGACTGTCCCGCCTGGTGCTAGCCCCGGGGCCGGCAGAGCTCGATGCTTACCTGTCGCGGCCGGCGGGGGTCTGTGCCGGCTGCTCAGTGCAAACGCGCTGCGCTTCTCGTGTCGCCTCAGCCCTGCGCTAGGTCCCAGCTCGGCTGAGGGGATCGATCCATTTCTCTAAACCTAATCAATTCTCGTTCTAATTTGCCCTCTTGTACAGGGCTTCGCGGGACGACATCGGCTCGGCTTTCGTCTCTGAAAGCTTTTATTTTGCTGTGTGGCAGGCAACAAGTTATTAAAAATTAAAAATAACGAGCCCCGTTTCCTTTTCACAGTTTCTGCTGTGATATTTTGTTTCATGGGAAGTTGCACTGAGCAGCAATCTCGAACAATTCTGAAAGTTACAAATTTTTGTTAAGATTTCAGTGACTGCAGCACAACACTAGACTATAATATTCAAAAAAGGTTTCTTTGCACATCGTATTTGAAGCATACTGCTTGGGCAGTATCAGCATAAAAAGTTCCTTGTGTTCCAGTACTGAAACAGCTACATTTTGAGTTGTTTTTTTCAGTTCATTTTGGGATTTTGGTAGTGCTTTGGAAAAACTTCTTTAAAGGTTTAAGTAACACAATCTGCCGGTAAAATTTTACATTTTATTCTGGAATGCAGCTAAAGATACTTACTCTATAGTAAAACTTTGGATAATTCCTGCCTGTGCCAAAACATCCAAAAGGGTAACGGTGCTGTTGAGAAGCTCGGAACAGCCTTGATATTTAAAAGCTTTACTGGAACAGCACAAGAGTAAAACCGATGATCTCTTATCAGTGTCTTATCACAGCCTTTTTGCGCAGGTTACTCAGCTTAGTTCTGGCAAACATTCCCTTTAGTCCGTTGAGACAGCAAATGGATTCACCAGGAGCATTTTGGTTTCAGCTGTTACTCCAGTGGTATCTATTATGGTCTGTATTAAACATATAACAGTGTGACCCTGTACACAATGAAGCTTTGATTCTTTGCACAGGAAATGTAAAGGTTGTTTCATAAAATTCAGCTGTTACCGAGGTGAACCAATGAACATTTTTCTCCTTTATGTTGCTTTTTACATACATTTAGTGACTTAATCTGTAAAGAGATGGAAGTGAAATGCTGTAAATACTTAGTGATAAGAAACAGTGTTATTAATGAGCATCTGTGGTCTCAGAAGAACAAGACAAGATAAAACAAATTTCTCTCCTTTACCTTTTTGCATTCTAATCAGAATAACAAGGGAAAGAACAGGACAACACGATCTGAATAAAAAAAATATGGTTTGTGGTGTTCTTTATTTAAGAGTGAACTAACCTAGCATAAGAGTTTGTTCCAACAGATAAACTATTCCAGTTATTCTTTGCTTTAGAGACCACGGCTGAAACTCATTCTCTGCACAGAGCCTTAGATTTTCAATAAATTAAGCTACAGCTTTTGTGGTTGTTTTTAATAAAGCAAATTTTAAATATATATATATATATATATATATACACACACACACATATATATATACATATGTATATAAGCCTAAATTCTAATAAGCTGCTTGGGTTAAAATTTAGATTTCCCCTTAAGTGTAAGCTTGGTAATGCTGCTGTAACACCAGTAATCTGACTTCTCTGGCTTCAAACTACATACATGATGAAGTTAGATTGAGTTACTCTGGCATAAGGCCATGAGCTGAGCTGGAGTAACTCTTTGGTACTCAAGACAAACCCAGCTGCAGGGGAAAATGCATGAGAGAAACTGAGGAAGTGGCTCCAGGTAGTACATTTTCTGCAGTATCCAAAATCCCATAGTTGTGTGTATCTGTCACCTATTGCAACTCTGCTGCACAGTAACAACATCCTAACAAGGTTCTGTAAAGTTGTGTCCAGATGCTGACTGTAGGCTTCTTTTAAAATACTATGCTCTTAAAATCCAGCCAAAGATTGGTCTGTAGTGAGATATCTTACCAATTTTTTTCAGTGAGCTGAATGGAGTAAGAATTGTAAGAGGAAAGAAACTTTAACTACATTCTAAAGACATTTAAATTTTTTTGTTTTATTGTTTTGGTTTGGGTTTTTTAAGACACATAATCCTTAACGCACAACAATTCACAGATCCACAGTTTCTCTAAGGTAAATGTGCAGCCCACTGAAGCCAAATATTTGGATTGCAAATTCTGCAGTGAATCTACTGCAGTCTTGCAAACATATCTATACAGTCAAAGCTAGCAGACATTATCTGTGTCTGACAAAACTGCCCATTTGTAATTTGTTGTAGTCAAGTTTCAAAGCACACATTAGGTGTTGTGATGTGTTTAAATATCAGTCAGTTCCCTTTGGCTCAATTGTAACCCACTGCTGTTGTGCTGTCTTGCAGATAACTTCCTTCTTAGTGATGAAATCATAGCCAATGGTTTTCACTCCTGTGATAGTGATGAAGATGACAGAGCCTCACATGCAAGTTCTAGTGACTGGACCCCAAGACCACGTATAGGTAGAAGCCTATATAATGTTCTTAGATCCTCTTTGCCTTTTAACAGTTCTTCATTCTTCCCAGTCTTCAAATTATTTCTTCTGTTACTACAAAAAAACCAAACAAACAACAAAAAAAAACAAAAAAAACCCAACCCCATCTTAGAGTGATTCACTACTTTTTCATTTTTAAGCTCCTTAAACTTGCCATATTCTGATAAAAAATGTCTGTCTTTTGAATTTAGAATATGATTCATATTAAAAGCATATGCACAAACTCATTAAATTGAAAAGCTCCATGGCATATTTCTAGCCTATTTCCTTAGTGCTAATTCTTTAAGGATCAAGATGATTCTTGGATTATTTCAGTGAATCTGCAGGGCTTACTCTCCTGAGTATTAATATCATGGCAGTTGGGAGCCCAGTAGAAAGTTCCTGCCTTGCACAGAGACAGGATAACTGGCAATTTGCACGGTACATTGGCTTCCAGGGTGCAATAGGGTTGAGACTTAATGTCTTTTCTCCTACACAGGCCTGATAATACCACAGCGTTCATTTTTCTGCTGTAGGTAAGACTAGCAGCAAGAAAACACGTGACAACCCAGTTTCATCTTAAAATTGGCCCATGTGTTATCTTTGCCAATCCCTTGTTGCAGTATCACTGTTGGTACCTCTTGAGTAAATCAGTGTTCTTCTCACCACATGAATTGTAACTGCCTTCATGATAGGTATAGCTGTTTAAGTCCTCCTCGTCCCTAGTTCTCTTCTACTGCTCTAATCTCAAATATTTCTGGAAAGATTGATTTGATGGCTTTAAGAGGTCATATCTGAAATCGCTAGTGTGAGATAACTAAAAGAAAAATAAGACTCCACGGACTGGTGGGGCCGCCTTTGTCTTTCTAGAGTGACGTTTTATGGTATGACTAGAACATACATATATGGTGGTTGTCTTTGCAACTTACTACTGTAAATACTTTACAAAATGTTGGAAAACTACAAATGAAGCCATAAAATGGCAACACAGAGTGAAATCTTGTTGCCAATTAAGTGCACCTCTGAAAGCTGTCAAGTTTGCTACAAAGTGGGATGTCTACCTTGACTAACCTTCCGTGATCCCTTTCACGGTTAACAATAAGCAAGTGAAGACCTTCAGCTATGGCATCATTGCAGAATTCAGACCACACAGGGGGTTTTGGTTAATTTGGCTAATGGAATTGCAGTGGCAAGCATTAATAAAAGGGAAGATGCTCATAATCTGAAATACTTGACTCAGTTTTAAATAGTTATATCTTTTTTATCTTTTTTGACTTTCGTAGGTCCCTACACTTTTGTTCAGCAGCATCTCATGTTGGGTACTGACCCACGGACAATTCTGAAAGACCTGCTACCAGAAACAATCCCTCCACCTGAGCTGGATGACATGACACTGTGGCAAATTGTTATAAACATTCTCTCAGAACCACCAAAAAGGAAAAAACGGAAAGATATTAATACCATTGATGATGCCGTCAAGCTTTTACAAGAATGCAAAAAAATAATGGTGCTGACTGGAGCTGGGGTATGTATTGCTGCCGTGCCAGTGAGAGAACAGATAGACAGTTGGTGCTTGACACCATGCATGTGATGCGGCCCTCACAGCGTTTGCAAGCAAACAGTTGTGCTAGACTGGAAGAGGAGGTACAGCTGCCCACTAGAGAAATGCACACTGCAAGACTAGAGCTTAAGTTGGAAGTGACAGGATCTCCTTTCTTACAATAAAATATCTGTAAACATTTAAACAGTTGTGCTTCCATGTAGAATAATTATGGAATAAGATCACATCCACCTGTGGCAGAATATTTTTTTATCCTAGTCAGTTTTCATTTCAAATAAAGACAGTGATTTCGTAAACAGAAGGGCAGTGGATGTCTTTCAATACCTGATGGAGCTAGAGGGACAAGAATAGGACTCAAAAAGAGAGGTGGAGCATAAGAAAAAGTGGTGGGGAGGAACATAAGGAGAGTTTGATTAGATTTCAGTAGACTGGATTTTAACTTTAAGATGTGCTGTTTCCTCATGCAATAAGGTTTAAGCTTGACCAATGTACCAGGTCACGATACAAAAGCAGATAATTTTTCACTTCCATTTTCATACACAGAGGGTGTGATAGAACAACAGGAGTAATTCAGACCAGCTCATCAGAAAAGCTCTACTTCTGTTACCCAGTCTTGATCTCTTCCATAACTGCTATCATACACCTGTTTTTCCTTCCCATAGTATTTTGGAGTACTCTGAGACAAATTTTAGTCTTTTTAAACTACTACACTGCTTTGATAAACAGCATTTGTTCATCAAAAGGGATTTATGCATCCAAAGTAAATGTCTATTCTGTTACTGTATTAGAATGATAAAAAATATTAACCACCTTGTCCAAGCCTAAATTAGCAGTCAGTGAACACACACACACACCAATTTCATGCAATGGTTTCTTACTTTTTTTTTTTTTTTTCATTTCTTACAAAACTTCCAGTAACAAAAGTAACTTCTGGCATCCTGTTACTGCCTGCATGGATTGTACTAAAGGGTTTTTTTGGCCATTTGTCAAACTCTTTTTCTGTGCTCTTTTTGTTGCTCATGATTTGGGAATTGTTACATTGGTAGAGGGGAAAAAAAAAAAAAGAGAGAGGAAAAAAAAATAAATAAATGCAGAAAACCCAGACTGGTTTTGTTCTTAATGCCTCTGAGCATACAGAACTGTGGTTTCCTAGATAGTTTGTATCATAGTAACTCTTTAGAGCCAAGTGTTTAGTTTCCTTTATTTAAGACTGCAAAAATGTATTTCAGGTGTCCGTGTCTTGTGGAATACCTGACTTTAGATCAAGAGATGGCATCTATGCTCGCCTTGCTGTAGACTTCCCAGACCTTCCAGATCCTCAAGCAATGTTTGATATAGAATACTTCAGAAAGGATCCCAGGCCATTTTTTAAGTTTGCAAAGGTATGGTTTTCCAGCAGTTCTCTTGGTTAGTAACCACAGGTAACAGTATTCAAATGCTTAAATCAGCTATAAATCCATTAACAAAATGCTGTCTTTGGTTTTATAAATGAGGGAAAAATCTGTTGAATTCAGTGAGAAACCTCACTCCTCGGGAGTCTTTGCATCAGTTTGACACCCTTAGTGTTGCTTCAGCCATTTCATACAACCAGATACTAGCCTTATTGGAAATATTTAGCAACGTTTTCTTCTTTTTTAAAGCTTCTGCTGTTGCTGTTCGACTACTAGCTATACAACTATTCAAATAGCTATACAGCTATTCTGGAAGAGGTCTCTCATGTCAGGGAGGCTAAATAAAGCCTTGCAGTTCTTTGATGAAACCTCAATAACCTCTCAGTAGTCTTAGTGGCTGTTGCTTTCTCTGAAAAATGAAACAATGTGAGAGTCTTCCAGCCACCATATAGGCCATGTGGAAAGCTACACTTGAATTTGATGTGCTGTGGCTCCTCAATGTCATACAGGCATTTACACTTTAACACTGTATTTACTGTAAAGAGGACTGAAGCAGTTTCATGCACTAATAAGTTTGCTCATGTTTCAGGTTTTGATAGAAATGTCACAAGGATCTGTAAATCTTAGACAGTCAAAGCCTTATTGCAGGGACTGCGTTGGCTTAAAAGGAAGGATATAGCAGCTTTTGCAAACATGTTAGTGATGATGAACAGTTTAGAAAGCTAGAAGTACACCTCCAAGACAAGAAAAATTTGTAGGAGCTGTAGAATTACATAGGGAAAAAAAAAATCATTGTGTCTAGGCTGGAGTTTCCTTGGGACAAAAATATCAAACCCAAAATACTGTAAGAATTACTGTGCGATCATGCAAGGACTTAAAAGTCCATCACTACTACTCGTGCTCACTCTTGCTCACAATTTATACTACTGCTGTACTATGTTACAAATACTGGAAAAGAAAATTAGTTTTTCAGCTGCTTAACTTTCTCTGAATACCTCCTATCCAGATAGGAACATACTTTAATGCTCATTAGTGTACTCATTCCTTGGATTTTTAATATTTAGATTAAAAAAACAAACAAAAACCCCACAGCAAACTTACTGGAAGCCTGTCTATACACAGCTGTCACCACAATGGTGCAGATACAGCCAGGCTGATAAATTAGTTTAGTAAAAATGTCTTTCCTCCTTTTCAGTCCATCAGCTCAGTTTTCTTATTCCATTAAATTCTAAGGTTTTTGAACTCCAGGCTGCAAAGAGCAACCAAATAATGTTTGCAGATCTCAGTGGCAGAACATGTCTTGCTTCTGCAGACAAAGCTATGCAAGCTGTTAGTAGCAGATGACTTCTCTGGCTACATCAAGCTAATAGCACTGTGAGCAGTCACTGATAATTTCTGCAGATTAACTCCAGGAGCTCCAGAATTCTGAGTAACTTTGGGGGAAACAAAGTTCTTTCTAAAAGTCTTTTCTGTGTGTTGGTAGATTATATGGTAGCTGAAGGCAGAGCTGCCTCAAAAATCAGTTTGGCACACTCCTTGTTGACAGCAAACATCAAACCATTCTACAAAAGGCCTACATGTTTTCCATATTCTCTTTAGATGCACCTACCCCAAATATCTCAGTGGAATAGAAGGGCTCAGTGGAACTGCTCTGCTAAGCCATATGGTTTTACCTTGATGTCACTGGCTCAGTTGTCAATGCTGGCTCAAGTACCTATTGTCTTCCCCTTCCCATCCAATGCCATACTGCATTCTGGGCTTCCATCTTCTAGGAAGGAGTCAGAACTGCTTATCCCAAACCAAAAGACCAGGATCCACCTTCCTCGTGACATTTTTTGTTGGACTGCAGTTAAACCATGTATGCCTCTTAATAACAAGTACTGAGGTTACTTGCCACAAAGGAAAAAAAAAGTTTTCTTATTTCATAGTTCTCAAACCCAGAAAGATCTCAGCCTTGTGAAGGACAAAACTTCAGCTTGCATGGAACAATTCATCCTGACATGATCAGCTCAGCTGTTGAAACAAGAGCTGTATCTGAGAAGTGGCAAAATGCAAAGGGAGTGCCAACATTACCTGCTGACATCACGGTTATTGATAATATCTACCTCTGTGTGAATTGCTGCAGCTGGAACAGAGGCATTGTGCATCCATTTACACTCTGTAATGTGAATTCCCTAGGAAATCTACCCAGGACAGTTCCAACCATCTCTCTGTCACAAGTTCATAGCTTTGATGGATAAAGAAGGAAAACTACTTCGCAACTATACTCAGAATATAGATACACTGGAACAGGTTGCAGGAATCCAAAGGATAATACAGTGTCATGGTAAGTGGATTTAGTTTCCTGTCTCTTATTTTATGCATGTGACAAAATAACTGCTATTGGAATTGGGTTTTTTTCCTGAACTGGTGTCTCTCTAAATTTAGCCTGTATCTGGAGCTAAACTATAGCAGTTGCTCTATCACCCAGGGACTCCTCCCAAGCAAAGAAGGGTATCAGGAAAAGGAAAGGAGACCCAGGGGTTAAAATGAAAACAGATTTAATGAAGCAGCCAACCGAATACCAACACCAACAAAAAGTATACGAAGTGCTCACAATAGATGGGCAAGGCAGTCCTCAGGAGCAGGATGGTAAGTCAGCCCTTCCAGGGATGGTGGGAAGAAGACGCAGGAGAAACATGTTTTTAGCAAACATCCTCCTTTATAATGAGTGTGGTGCTTTGGTATGGCATACACCTGTGACCAACTTGGATCAGCTGCCCTGGCTGACTCAGAACTGCTAATGGCCTGCAGCCTATTAGCTAGGATTCTATCTCAGCCAAACTAGGAGATAAATACGAGCAACAAACATTCTGTTTTTGAAATGTTCAGGGTTTGATGGGTTTTTTTAAGGTCAGCTCAAGTATATGATCAGAAGTGTGTCAAGCAGAAAAACTTCTTTCAGAAAATACCTTGCACAGTAATCTTCCTGTGTCAGTCACAGATCCTGTTGACATAGACCTTAACTTTTAAAATTTATTTGGTGCTTCTTCATATGCACATGAAATCAGAGAGTGGAAATCAGTCTTTTCATAGGTCCCTCCCACTGCCTGTCTGTGAATTGGAGTTTGGCTGTTACCTGATGCTTTATTTAGGTTATATTCCATTGAAATCTTCAGTGGCTTTACCTCATCTATGAAATGTTGTGGATCAATTGCCAGTTCAGTTAAACTGAAGAGCATCTTGTTACAGCTCCAGTGTCACACACGTTCTGCAATTATCTCACTAGATTAAGTGGAATCTCTTCCTTAGTTGCTTGATACTTCCCATTTCAAGGGTCTTGCAAATGTCAAGCTAAAAATCCAATTTTATTTTTTTTTTTAAGGAAAGCTGCAAAAAACTTTTTTAAAAGTATGGATGTTTGGATCATTTAATAGACTTCTGGCAAACAGTTTGGCAGCAGTGTTGGCACAGGGTGCCTTTATCTAATCCCACCTTCTCCAGGGACCAAACTCTTTTCGGTTCCTTTCCTAAATAGTGCTTTGTCGTCGTGGCTGCACAGCACACAGGAGAATCCTGCCTGTCAAATAACCCAAATGTAGTGCTTGTTTCCACTTGTGCTTAAGTGTGTCAGGCTTTTTTTTTCGGTTGTGATCCCATAGGAGGTATTTGTCATGAGCTTCTAACATGGTTGTGGTTTTGCACATCACTGCCACACTCAAGCTTCCATTTTTTCCAGTTGCACATTACAGTAGTTAAATTTCCAACAGTCTTTACTGTACGTCTTATGGAAACCGATCATAAATTAAAAAGTTCTTTAAAAACATGCTATGGACTTTGAGACCTTAAGGCCTTTGGAAATTAGCAAAGGTTTTGATCACATCAAGCTGTATGTGACACAGCGTTATGCTGCTGTTTAACAAATGGTTGTGGCTGAAGAGAAACTGGAACTCTGTTACATGAGTCCATGCTGCTGTCTTTGTTTCTTTGTTGTCTAGCTGTGGCAACAGCAACCTTGTGATGATTTTGAGGAGTTTGTATGCAAACTTTTGAACCCATTTCACACTGCAAATCTACAGTGAAGTTGCTGCTATGAAAACCAGTGTATCCTAGATGCATTTTCTGAACTGAAAATGACTGTTGCATTTAACCAGCATGTCTGGAATTAAATCATATTCCTTGACATTACTGTAGCTGGATAATCAGAGAAAGTGGTCTGCTAGCTACATGACTCATGCATGGGGCAGCATAACTTACAGATCAGGTCCTTCTGACTGAAAAATAAGAACTAAGAGAGCCATAGTAGGGAGCAACAGGTGCCTCAGACAGGCTCAGGTCTGTTAGCCAGACAGATGTGTTCCTATAAACAAACTACAATGAGCACATAGCTGTCATATTTCCTGTAGTCTTTTAAATGCCTTAAGTTCTGGGAGTTGTAATGCTGAGCTGTGCACGAGGCAACGAGGCTGGTGAGAGGCCTCGAGCACAAGCCCTATGAAGAGAGGCTGAGGGAGCTGGGACTGTTTAGCCTGGAGAAGAGGAGGCTCAGGGGCGACCTTATTGCTGTCTACAACTACCTGAAAGGTGGTTGTAGCCAGGGGGAGTTACTTTCTTCTCTCAGGCAACCAGTGACAGAACAAGAGGACACAGTCTCAAGCTGTGCCAGGGGAAGTCTAGGCTGGAGGTGAGGAGAAAGTTCTTCACTGAGAGAGTCATTGGCTACTGGAATGGGCTGCCCGGGGAGGTGGTGGAGTCACCGTCCCTGGAGGTGTTCAAGGTGCGTTTGGATGTGGCACTTGGTGCCATGGTCTAGTCTTGAGGTCTGTGGTGATGCGTTGGACTTGATGATCTTTGAGGTCTCTTCCAACCCTGGTGATACTGTGATACTTTCTGCATCAGTAGTGATTAGCAGAGCTTCACTGCCAGGTGCTCACAAGGGATGAGCTCCAGGTTTTCCTGTGCTTTCAGCCTGTCTTACCCATTTACAGTATCCCCCAAAACCTATTTGGCTGCTGTACCTAGCTGCTAAATGAGGGGATTTTAGGGCTAAGTGGTGACTGGCTGCTGTGTGTAGGTTATGAGCAAAAAATACCTTTGGTTCAGGTGGCTTAAAATAATATTCCAGATAAAGTTTTGGCACCATAAGTTTTTAGCTGTTCCTACCTTCTGCAAAGCTTTCCACATTTTAATGGTTACCTTCCTAAAAGTTTCACTTTGAAGAGACTTTTGTGTCCCCCCCTGTGCATTACTCAGTCACAAGGCATTTTTACTGTCCTTCTGTCACCATTAGAAATTAGAGAGTTCAAAGCTTTTACTGTACACATTCCAGTACAGGGCCAAAGAGGCCCAGGTTGGGCTTTTCTTACTCCTTGTTTCATGGTTAGGAGAAAATCTGTCAGTTTTTCTACTTTGTTCTTCAGCATTTTGTCAGCTTCTAGTATGATTACATCCACAGATAAAAGGCCTTGTAGGCTAATCTCTCCTGGACATATGCACACAAAAAGGCTGCTCTATGTCATCGCCATAGTGACTTTACACTGTGTTAGCCACGTGCTAAGCTTTCCATTTAGACAGATGAAGACAGGAATGCTGTGCAATATACTCGAGCCTCACCTTCAGCTGCCAGCAGAAACAGGCCAGTTAGAGCTAGTAAGTGCCTGGATGGAGCAACCAACCTACAATAATAATAGATTATATATATAAAAATAATAGATTAAATAGAGTAGTTAAGCTGGACACCAAGTTCAGAAAAGTATTTAATTCTGAACACTAGAGCTGTAACTTCTCACTTCTGCTGAAAGCAACTGCAGTCTTTGCTAATACATTTTCTTAGTTACTTTACCCTAGTTGAGTAGGGTAAATGCAGGTTGCTGCAGGTTCATGTTCTGTTACTCCTAGTAGTTGTGTCGAGGAAAAGAGATGGTTCTGTCCAGGTTGGGAGAATGAAAGGACACAATACAATTTGTTTTGACATGCATGTGGTACATGCTCCTAAACCAAGATTTCTGCTGACTTAACCTAGAATAACTACTTCTAGTACTAGAGTTATCTTCTCTTAATTTAACATTACCTTTTAATGAACCATTTGTATAGCACTGCAGCCTTTGTGTCAAAGTAGCTTGGGCAAAAGTACCAAATTCAGATGACTGAAAATCCTTATTTATGCCATGTGGGTTTTTCCCCTCAGGTTCCTTTGCAACAGCCTCCTGCCTGATCTGTAAATACAAAGTTGATTGTGAAGTTGTTCGAGGAGATATTTTCAATCAGGTAAAAAATTTACTTTAACTCACTGCAGTTTTCTAATAAGTAATTCTCTCTGTCAAAAAACAAACAAACAAACTCCACAAACAAAACCCAACCAAAATGCCACACTTGGATTGCTTAAAAGATTGCTTTTAAAAGGCTATATATCTTTGCATGTATTTCTTGTATTTTAGCATTTTCTCTGGTACTTAAATTATACTCATATACTATACTGCAAAAATCAGTATATGGGGAAAGGCAGAACAAAAAGCCCAGGAGACAATTTTTAATGGCCCCTCTGAGAAAAGCAGAGGTTAAAATGGTAAGTAGAAAGCTGGCTTTACACCTGTTCTCTGTTAATCTGAACTCACGGTCATGCTGAGGAAGCAAAATTGGTTGCTTTTTGAGCATTTGTGTAAATTAAAAATACATTGAAACTATAGATGGTGCTTGGAGAAATTGCAACTACAGAATAGCCTCTGAGTGAGGAATAGTCAAATGCAATGTCAGATGTTGCTTTCTTGGACATATTCTCAGCTCCCCACATCTGGGTGTGAAGTGCCTCAGGGCCAAGGCAGGGGGTTTTAATCTGTTCTGTCAGAGCAGATTAACCTTTGGCTTGGTAAGACCCTCTTTGCTCTTAGAATCATAAAATTGTTTTGGCTGGAAAAGACCTTTAAAATCATCAGGTCCAGCCATTAACCCAGTACTGCCAGGTCCACCAGTCTTCTACCTCATCTTCTGAAGGATCAGAGATGTTGATTCTCAGATCAAAAAGATGTTGTTTATACAAATGTAAGGGGACTCTTTCTGCAGGTATTTTTGATAAAAACTTATAGTTCAGAGTTGCATCTACAGATGAGAAACATGGAAAAGATGTAAATCTTTCAGGTGTTACATTTGACATGGGATTCTATGAAAGCCTTTCAGAAGAGATGTTGAGTTGAGGCTCTAAGAAATGTGAATCAATCTTAACTAAAGCTTTGTAATACTGTCATGAATGTGAAATCTGGTTTACTTTGCTATTATTTTTTTGAGACCTTTTTATCTTACAGAGACACTTTTTATCTTACAGCTGCTCCTTTACCTTCAAAGCCAGCTGGTTGGAGTTTAGGTTTTTTTCCTTCTAAGCAACCTTCCTAAGCATGTTGTAATTTTCTGTTTTGATTGGTAGTTCCTAACAACACTGTAATTATTGTATGACCGTATGCTGAACCAAATTGCTGCTCCGATGGCCCATCCCTGCTGCTGGTCAGTAATGGAAGCATGGGGAAGTGGAGAGAAGAAGCCTATAGCAATAATTCTGCACAATGACAACAGAGATTCTTAGTCTTGAGATGAGACTGAAGGAGCTTTTTACACTCAATCTCTCAGCCCAAATCTCGCAATACAGTTGCCAGGTATCTCTTCCAAGGACAGGCCCTAGCTGTAATTTTCATAAAGCAAAATAAATATGGTTATTTATAAATACAAACTCACGTGAGAAACAGAGCTCTTGAAAGAAAACATATCCTTCATCCTTTATGCCTGAAAAATTATTGTTCTGTTTGCCATCTTTATTCTGTAGCCTGTTGCTTCTCTAGAATATTTTTTTTCCTTAGATATCAAAAGAAACCTTTTCTCAGCTCATGAAATAAACCACTGCCCACTACAAGAGCTTTGTTCTCCAGTAAGTCCTCCCCCACAAAAGTGGTTACAGCACATGGGTCTCAAAGATAGTCCAGTCTCTAGCCTCTACTGTCCTCCACTACTTGAAAGTTCAGTTATACATAGCCCCAGGTCCTTAGTTTTCTCAGACAGACCTTTCGTTGGCTCTGCTCCCTTCCCCGATGGTCCCAAGTGCTTCACAAGGAAGTGTGTGAGTCTAGCTAGAATCCTTCTGCCAGGGTTTCCTTTCAGCATGTCAAAGATCATCTGTTTTGAGAATGAGCAGTTTCTTGCTGCTGCTCTTCATTCTTTTGCCATGTCCAAGATAAGGTGCTAGTTCCCTGTAGTGGGATTCTTTCTCTTGCTTGCTGTACACCACCATCCTTCTGGATGAGAAGCAGCAGTAGTTTTAGATCACACATAGAACTTCTGAGGACAACAACTTAACTTGGACAATAACATTGAGTATTTAAGCAGCATCAAGAAATAGTGACATCACAAATTTAGGAAGAAAAGGCCCAAGAAGTGAAAAACGTGCAGTAGTCTTCAGATACTACACTGGCTTACGACTCTTTCCTCATCTTGTTTTTGATATCCACATCCCATCAGTAGTCAGTGAGAAATTCTAGACAAATACATCAGCAGAGACGGTGGGGTTTTGGGGGCGTGCTGCTTCTGGAGGGAAAGAGGACCCTTGGCAATTGAGTGGCCAATTATCTAGCTTTAACTTCTTGGTATCAATTTCAGCTCTTGGAATAAATCTTCCCCTTTTCTGACGACCTTTCTGAGGATTAGCAGAGAAGCCGGTGAGTAGTTAGTGTTGAAACGCATTTGTGGGCCCATTCCAGTGACTCAAATGATTTGGACAGGGACAGCAGTTGCTCTGCAGAGTTGCACTAAGTCACAAGCTATCTGACTTCCTGTGAGAAATGAGAGAAACACAGTTAATGTTACTTGGTCTCGTGAAACCAAAAGTTAGAGGTCTTCATTTCATCTTCCTCCTAATACAGAGCAATATTATCCCTTAAGGGTCAACAGGAGACACTCTTCAGAAAAGGTGAAGGTGTTTGTGCATTAGAAGTTCTTTGAGCTCTTTTTCCGATATGTAAAGATCCATGGAAAAAGTTCAAGATACATTCTGCCCATCTGCTCTTTTTTGAGGAGTTCTGTAGCTGGTTTTCCTTTAGGGTGTGGTTATTAATGCTCCCCAGTCTGGGGAGATAGGAAAGGTTTCTTCCATACCATTCCTAGTTCTTGGACTGTATTGCTTCTTACACATCCCTCCCAGAACGTTTTCTTGAAGGAAGTATTAGGTTCTGTGTTCCAAGACCGAAATTTTTGGGAAAGGTCCTTTAATACCAGAGGGAGGCCTTTTACTTGTGGTGTTTTCTCATTTATCTTTTGCTCTACTGCAGGCATCCATATACAGGTCTTTGATTTAAGCTTTCTGAGTTCTGTATTAGTTTTTTCTGCACATGTTCTCCATATAAAAGGAAGGTATGCATTTAAATGTCACTTTGCATGTATTTTCATGTTACAGTATGTTGTACAGATCTCTTAACACCTTTACAGAGCACTAATTTGTTTGTGCTGACTGCAGCTGCATTTAGCTCCTTACATTTATTCTGGGCTGTTGTATTTTAGCACTACAGACAAGACATGAAGCATTGTCTCTACCTGTATTGCTCACCTTCTTGCTGTTCTTACCGTTGAAAAAAAGTCTTAAGATAGGAAACAGCTGAAAAAGATCCCAAAGATCAGGTTTCAAGAGGAAAGGGAGCGGACTTCTCTCATCCACTTGTTTTAGTGAACAAGGATTCTGCTCTGTTTTTGGAGGAATTGCAAAAGTTTAAAATGGAGACCAAACAAGCTCTTTCCTGTGTTCTTGTCCTCTATGCTTTTTGCTTGCTACCTGGTACAGTTGCCATGTTGCTTTGTGTGTAACACACACCCTCTTGGAGGAAAGTAGAGCGGCAAAGCTCTACATCAAAGCTCTTTGATTAGGAAGGGGGTTAGATCTGATCCTATAATGGAAACTGATGGCAAACTCCTAAGTTTTTGCTCAGACTGAAACAAGAAAAATACTTTCCTATCAGGAGGGAATTACTCATTGGTGCTGAGCATGACTTCTGAACTTTGGCTTAGTTGCCAGGTAAGAACTGTGGTGTAGATCTGACTGGCTTCTCCCTTAAGAGGACTCCTTCTTTACCCTGCTGTAGTTTTATTTCCATGTGTAGTTGCTGCAGGCTAGAGTAAGAAATGTACTTGTCTGTACATCCACAGGAAAACAAAGTGAGGAAATATCATTGAAACTCCCTTGTCTTTTCCCAGAATAAGTCACAGTGAATTGCTAAAATCTGAGGTTTTCAAGGGTACAGCCTTCAACTGTAGTAATAGGAGCTGTTCTAATGCAGGTTGTACCCAGATGTCCCAGATGTCCACCTGATGAACCACTTGCTATCATGAAGCCAGACATAGTGTTCTTTGGAGAGAACTTACCTGAGCAGTTCCATCGTGCCATGAAGTACGACAAAAATGAAGTTGATCTCCTTATTGTCATTGGGTCCTCACTGAAAGTAAGACCAGTAGCATTGATTCCAAGTAAGTGACTATTTCTGGTAATGTTTTCCAAAGATTTGGATCAAAAAGTGAAATTCATAGTAAAAAGCTCTAGGAAGTGCTTTTGAGTTGACTCAGTGAAGGAACTAGATGAAGCATCTAGTTTTCTGAGATGAAAGCCAAATACCTTTGTAAAGCTGAAATGTAAAAAGGAGAAAGTTACACATTTTAAGTGCTTTTTGTATATTCCAGGCAAATACCAAGGTAATGATAATCTGAAAAATTACTCTTCTAAAACTTGAATGACTTCCACCTGAGATTGTTAATTTCTCTCCCTGCTTGCAATATGGTTTCAGAATTACTTGAAATATTTGCCATAATTTTTTTTAAAAAATGAATGTAGCATCCAGAAATCAGATCAAGTACATCAGGTGTTTGAACTGTAACTTGTTTTAAAGTCAGTATTAAATACTAAATGATCCACAGTGGATATTATAGAGTGTCACCATTTGGATCCTTAGCTTTAAAAAGTGATTTGGAAATCATCTCTGCTAACATGTGCTAGAGGAAAATGCCCTTCAGGAAGGCAAATTATTATTTGCTTATGGAATGTAAAACTTACTGGTACTAAAGAATTTCTCTTCACATGTAAGGCCAAGAAAGACAGTTGTTAGAACACTGACATTTGCACTTTCTTCACTAGACAGGAGGCAAAGCCTGGTGTTTCAGCTGATGGGAAACACATAGGAAAGTTTGGATACACTCCACAAACTGTTTCCATTTCTGTGCCCCAGAACTGGATTTCATCAGTTAGTTATCTGAGGAATCAATGCTAAGTGACCAAACCAGTGGGGTTTGGAAGCCTTAACGTCAGGAACAGTTTGAGCAACCCTGTGCAGCATAGATTATACTTAAAAATACTTGGCCCTAAGAAGGGGTTTTCATTTACCAGCAGTGTTCCTCATGTGTGCTTAAGCACATAGATTAATGCACCAAATCAGCAATCTCTTCGAAGAGATTACAGTTCTAATTTCAATAGTCTTTTAAAGACTGCACCAGACTACTGTATTGTTATTTCTGTGCATGTGCATCTGATTGAGAGAGGAACGCTTTTTACAGGGGAAAAAAAAGGAACAAAAGTCTAGATAGGCTGCAGCAGGCATAGCACTTCAAAATTGGTGTTGATAAATTTGATATTTGCTTGCCTTCTGGCCTGGTTACTAGTGAAGAGAAGTCTGAGAAACAAGCTTTCTAAGTAGATGTCTGCTGAACATAACACTGAAGTGACTACTTGTAAATTCTTTTTTCTATACATAGGTTCCATCCCTCATGAAGTGCCTCAGATCTTAATTAATAGAGAACCTTTGCCTCATCTACACTTTGACGTGGAGCTTCTTGGAGACTGTGATGTTATTATTAATGAATTGTGTCAAAGGCTAGGGAACGAATACACAAAACTTTGCTACAACTCAGTAAAACTTTCAGAAATAACAGAAAAGCCTCCACGAACGCACAAGGAGCTCGAAATGCACTCATCTGAGCTACCACCTACCCCTTTAAACATTTCAGAAGACTCTAGTTCACCGGGAAGAATGACTCCACCAGATGCTTCAGTGGTGTCTTCAGAACACCCAGCTGAATGTAAAGTAGAAAACTGTAATCCTGCCTCAGAAACTAAAGGGACCTGCACAGAGGAAAAGCTTGAAGACACACAGACATCATCAGACAACCCTGAAAATTCTGCTAGTGAGCTAATGAACTCTGAAACAGTGAAGGAAAATGGATCTACCAACGGAGAAAACAAAGAGAAAAATGAAATCTTGAAGAAGTGCTGGGTAAACAGATCTGCAAAAGAACAGATTAGCAAAAGGCTGGATGGTAAGTGTTAACTCTTTGCAGTGAATTGCCTTTGTAGGCAGGGATGTTTCTTACAGGTTTAAAGCAATAAACAAGGTACCTTTGAGGGAATCGGTTGGGTTTGGTGGCTGGTTTTGTTCAAGGTATCTTATCATTGTATGGTTGATTTCCTTTGGAGAAACACATAGGGAGTATTTGTGTAATTCATGCTTTATCATCAGCTATTACATAACTCCTTAGAAAGATCAGAGTTCAGGAGGCTGACAGCAAGTACCAAAAACTAAATCACTTCAAATGCATTTTCAGAAAAACAAGTTTGTTCCTCGGATGTTAAGAAGCTGGTCACACTAGGTCATCATTTGGGACGGCAGTAGAACTTAAGAGTGCAAGTCATGAGAAGGGTTGAAAAGGACATCCCACAGATGGAGCATGACATGTTTTGAAGGGAACTTTAGACTTTGACAAGGAAGCCGTCCAATGTGCAGTCTCTTAACTGATGTACAAAGCTATCGCAGTAGAAAACATGTGGGACTAAAAAATCAGCTATTAAACTACAACTTTCCCAAGCAAAGGCTGCTTTGGAAAGCAGCCTTTAAACTTTGCCAGATACTCTGTGCACTAGGTGCCAGTTCTGCTACAAGCAGTAGAAATCTCCCTCAGTACCTATACCAATGGAAGAAGCTGCTGAGCATTTACCTGTAAATGTTCCTTTGTGTCCAAGGGAGGGGTGGAGAAGGCATACTGAACTTGCCAGGGAAGTGGTCATTTGGGACTTCACAGTAAAATACCCATTTGTTTTTATATAAAAACTGACAAATCTAGAAATGTTTTTAAGTGTAAAAATACATATGTGCCAGTACCTTCTAAGCAGAAGTCTTCAAGATCTTGTGTGAAGCATTTATTTCAGACTTTTACTGACTCTGAAATTCTGTTCCAGGTACTCAGTATCTGTTTTTACCACCAAATCGCTATATTTTCCACGGTGCTGAAGTATACTCAGATTCTGAAGATGATGTCATATCTTCTAGCTCTTGTGGGAGCAGCAGTGAAAGTGGTTCATGTCATAGTCAGAGCTTAGATGTGGAGGATGAGAGTGAGATCGAAGAGTTCTACAACGGCATAGAGGATGAGGATGCTCCTGAAAGGGAGGAGGAACCTGGGTTTGGGGAGGATGGAGTTGAACAAGATGAAGCAGCAGCTGAGGAGTCAGGTTACACAGATGAAGCTGCAGAGACTGAGCAGCCAAGCAACAAATTGTAAAGTGATCGCTGACTGGTTACAGGAACTTTCCACCAGCATTAGGAGCTTTGGCATGTCAGAATGAATGTTTACGTCTGAACTTAGAGCAACAAAACCATACAGATGTAGTGTTTATAAATAACTAAAACAGATTTTCATGCTTAGTTTTTTACCTTTTTCAATAAAATTCTATTACTGTGCACTCAACACTAACTTTTTTTTTTTTTTTAAAGGTACTAGGACTATCTCAACAGTTGTCACTATGTTCACTTTTAAGTTCATCTGTCCTATCAGGCATCCATGTATATAATGCATATTTTTGCTTAGTGAATTTCAGCTTATATTATTTTTTAACAGTTCTGAAAAAGCCATTGGAATGTTAAACTAATATAAAGGGAACAGCTAATTTAGACCAAAGAATGGTATTTTCACACCTCTTGCTTTATAACACTTCAGTTTATTTAAAACCTTCTTACGCTTCTGCTAAACCTTTTGTTCTGCCTAGTCTGTCATTAAACACTGGCATTTTCTAAGACCTACTGTGGCAGCTAATTTTTTGCTTTAAGAGATACTTTAGATGTTTGAGACACACTGAAATGTGAGTAGATAGTTCAGTGGAACCAGGCCAGTGAGCACTTAGGGGCTGCCATGGTTTTCAGACGTCTAAGAAGTGCTGTGAAGATGCTGAGGTGTATGCTGTCTGTGACCATGGAGCACTGCTGCTGCTGGCCTCAGAGCAGGTACAGTGCTGCTGTTGGAAAGAAATCAGCTTCCCCACAGCAGACATTTGTCAGACTGTATATGGGAGCTAAGTATAGTGCAGCTTGATTGCAAACAGCATCTGAGAAACTGCCAAGGCTCTACTGTGGAAGCAAGGCCAAGTTCAGAAAAGGCTTTCTACTAGCTGGTAAGAAGGTGGAAAAAAAAAAACAACAAAAAAAAAAAAGAAAAAAAAGCAAGCTCTTCCCTGCTACGCATCAATGCACCAAGCTGAGGAGAGACTCAAAACAGCCAGAGCCTCTGCTTACCCTGCTGCTGTGGAGAAAATACAACCTGGACGCACGCCCTTAAACAGGCATGTCTTGGGGTGAGGATGTTGTTTCCCACCTGCTACCTGCACCTTGCATTTTAAAAGCAAAGCAGCTACCCAACTTTGACATTGTATATATCCAAGTGCTAGGCTGCCTTACCACTGGATGTTGCAGATTCCAAGTGTGGCTGTTTCGAAGCCTTTAGAACTATTTTGTACAATGCACAGTGCAGTAGTGTGAAACAGCCTTTTTCGATAAACCACTTCTTTGACGTTGGCCCAAATGAACTCTACAATGTAGACTCTTCATATTCTTTGCTTTAATATTTATTACATTTTGGAAGATGGATGGATAGTAGCTGTTCTTTGAGCATAAGATAGATCAGTTACTAAGTATTTAAGAACAGCCTCCTATATTCATCAGCAAATGTTGGCATGTTGTCTCATTGTCCAAATTTAATGCAGCTCATATTTGGCTACACTAAAGAATGCAATATGGTTAGTTTACACTTGCATGTCACAATGTATTAGTTTGTGCTATAGGAGATATTTTAAATTGAAATACTTTGTTTTAAATTATTTTTACAGTGAGGATTGTTTTCTGCTCTTTTATATTGTATATAGTGTCTTTTATGTAATCTACTGGCATATGTTTTGTAGAAGACTGTTTAAAATGACTGGCTCTCTTCCTGCAACTTTTGAAATACAAACCCAGTGTTTTATACGCATATGCTCTGTTCTGAAGTCTATTAAAACTGTCATTTCAGCTCTGCTTTCCGTCGATTTCTAGTTAGATCCTAAACACTTCACAGAACATGCAAGGCATTCCATAGCAAATTGTTTTTCTGTATGTTCCCTTGGAGGAAAGAGGAGGGGAAAGAAGCCTGAATAAAGCTCCTCGGCCCTGTCTTCAGTAAAATGACCTCTTCAAGCACAGTGCAATGCTGCCCTTTAGAAAACTACTTTTCTTCTTTCAAACCCCACCTTAACTTCACCCTTGCTGATTTTATTTTTACTCGTGTTCCAGTATCTTGCACATGACACAGGTAAAGCCTGTGTTTCCCTCTGAGCAATAATCTCATCTGTTCTGCAAAGCCACAGGTGAAGCCTAGCTGCAGTGCCCTGGGGGTAACTTGGGTTTGTCCTGTACCTTCCTGGGGTCTACAGCTGTGCGGAACAGCCTTCCAGTACTGCAAAGATCCACACCTGTCGGCCCTCAAGGGCCAGAGCCCAGTTTAATTGGTTTCCACTATGTTAACACCTCACTGTTTGGATGATGCCACTGTACTTCTGAACCACTGTGGAGGTGGGATTGTGGTACTGATGAGACGACTGAATATGAGCTAGCTGCAAGGGTACCCTTTATTGCAGATACAACAGTGATTATATAGGACAGCTCAGCGGTACACACAGTCATGCTGTGATCATGCTCCCGAGGGGTGCATTAGATTGGTTAGTGCTAATTGTTCGTGCGCCCCTATGCTCACAACAATTGGCTGATTTAGTGCTCATATTAGTAACATAGGCATTCTGTTGTCTAAGCCAAACTTTCTCAAAGATGTATCTTTCTTTGTGGGAACCTAGAAGGGGAGTTAGTGGAATCCAAAGAAAAAGGCAGTTAAGCTGAGCACCTCCCTGTACATGTCCTTGAAGCAGTGATTGAAGTCAGAAACATAATAGGCTGCTATGCTCTATCCACAAGTTGCTTATATAAGTCCCTGCTTGCTTACATGTAAGTATTTTCGGGGCTTTCCAGGGCCTACATTTCACTGTCAAAGCCAATATTGTTAAGAAGTTCTAAGGATTGTTCATGCTCTAAGAGACCATGACCCTTTGCTTTTAGCCAACTCACAACAAACCACCATCCCTCAAACACAAATTACATTTCTATTAGGCAAAAACCCCACACCTGTTCATTAAATAGGCACATTTGAAGCATGAAGATTAACCCAGTTCATGTTTCCCTATCACTTATTACCCTGAAAGGACTTGAAAACATCTCTCCTCTAGATTACAACAGCTGTACCTCATTCTGTATCTAGGTTAGGTTCTTTTCATTTGTTCTTGCATTTTTGCCACCATTACTTGAGCAGAAGAGGAACCTCAAACTGTAATGTCTTCCTATTCCTCCATTTCACACAGAATACTTTCGCTGCAGTGAAGATGTCATCTTTAAATGCTGTTTAAAACAATCCTAAGAAACAAGTCTTTTTTTTTCTTTTCTTCCCCACCCTAAACAAGTGAGTGAGGCAGTTGTACCCAACACATGCATAGTTCTGGTCTGTGCGATAGAAAAAGTCTTCCTGCAGTGTTCACTAGTCACCAGTCCATCAATTCTGCTAAAGCAGCAGTATACAAGAAAGTTTCCATTCTGCAGAAACTCACTTGCCTTTATTTAAAGACCTCTCCCTTATAGTTGTTTATATTTGCTTACATTAAACTTCATTTATTCCTGATAAGTTCACTGCAGCAGAGAGCAGTGTGATTACTGTAAGCAGTGTACAAACCCTCTTCAAGAGAACATAGTGGCTTGGTGCTCTACAGAAACAGTAACCTTATTAGCAGTAATTCCCACGATGTGCAAAAGACAAGTCACTGTGCTTGAGCAGAGCTCACTGCTTTAATGGTCTCACTCTACACAGACCAATGGCATTCCTGGATTATTCCCTCGAAAATGAGGGACAGTTATGCCAGACATGCAGTTGAAACAGACTGTGGAATTCTGTCATGAAAATTCAACCTTCAGCCCTCAAAAAAAAAGTGACAGGACACACCTGGATTGCTGTCAAGTCCTCCTTTAGCAACCATGACGGAGACGGACACAAGTTTGACAGGCTACTAGCATTCTCCAATGGTAATTCTGAGTCTTTACCAAAACACTGATCAAATTACCAAATTATAATATCCTATTTGCTGATTTTTCATTACTGCCAAATGCTCCCACTGCAGCCTGAACTCCCAATATCCCCTAGTTGCCTGAATTATTCTTTTAAGAAGTGGTATGGAGATTTTACAAGGAGGAAGGTGCAAGGCTCTCTTCATTAACACCATGGTTAGTTCAGCTAAGCATAGGACGGATTTTATTTTTCCCTTTCTCCAATACTGTAAGCAAAATGATACTTTGTCCAAGAAGGAAGCAGCAGTTCCTGCTGCCCACCTCTCTGCAGTCAGAGGAAACACTGAAGTATGCAGCAGCTGCAGAGATCCTTCAGAGGGCTGTTAGGACCAAGGACAGAACTAATGGTAGTACTGCAGCAAGTACAAACCCACCTGACAGAAAAATTACAATGTCTAGTAATTGTTCTAGTACTACGGAAAAGTCTTTACCTTGCAGGTATCCGCTTTGCAAGAGGGCACCTGTCTCACTGAACAGAAAAAGCTAACACCTGTAACACCTGTAAGATAACCAGGAGTGTTTAGCAAATATGATCACACCCTCAGGGCCCAACTTCATCTCTTGCAGAGGCGGATAAAGCCAACACCAAAACTGTAGAAAGGACTGTTAGGTGAATGTTGTTCTGATTCTAGCCCTGTTCTACCAGTGGATTCTTAGCCTTACATTTAACCAGCCATTGAACATTCCCAAGCCTCCCTGCAGATACTGCTGTTCCAAGAGAGTAGAAAATATGCCTTGCTGATGCTGGAGAGACTTTCTCAGCAATGTGAAGCGACTGCGACAGCATTTTTGGTCAACAATAACTCCAGTTCAAAAATAAAGGACATCTAGAACTAACCTGGCCACCAAAACCCAACAAATATTCAGTAACTATGGCTTGGATTCTGTCTCAACACCACATAATCCACAGGGAAAGGCTATTGGTCACCTTTCAGGTGATTACTGATATACAGTAAAGATCAGCCCCATAGAGGAATTAAATACATAGAGTGTTGGGTTTAGATGACAGGCTCTAAGCTAGACTTGGACCTGCACAACTGAACAGAAAACAAAACAAACCAAACTGTTACTCAGTGAACACAATCAGGTATGTACACTGAATTAAACCTCAGCTCTGAAGAAAAACAACCAAACCAAACCAAACACAAAACAGCATTTGACCATGCAATAATACACAAGAGAGAAAGAAGACAGCTTTACCTTAGCCATGTCCTAACTGGAATATTTACCTTTGCAATCTTGTTGTTTCACCGTTTTAAAACAGTGCTTTAATACTACCTGGGTACAATGACGCCATAATATTCTAAATTTGTTTTCCTTTCCTCTTTTCTCCTTTTCTTTCTTCCGCACATATTAAGCTTAAGCTGCTTTAGTATTTGTTGTTTTCGCAAGAAGAATTTCCCAGCCAGGTAACAACTGTTGGAAAAGATGGAATATGGGCTGCATACAAAGAAATTACTAGATGTTAAACTGCATGAGAAAGCTGTAAAAACAGTGTTAAGGAAAAAAGTCATTTCAGCTGTGCTGTTTTGTACTACAACTACTGGCAGGATAGAAGCTTCACGTCATACAATTCATTATGATGAATTAAATTCTTCACTTGAAAAGTAGGCTGTTGATATCCTAGTTGTACTCTCAAGTTAATATATGCAAAAGTTGTCCTCCAGTTCAAGAAATATGCGTGATGCAAGCATCCATACACATAAACCAACAAAGGTTTTCATTCAAGTATTTTATTATAGCTTGAATTTTTTCACTGCATTTAAAAATCTAAAAAAAATAAATATTTGTTTCACAGCTGCAAGTCACATATGCATTAACACCACAAAATCTGGAATTGAACCAGAGAAGGAAAGTCAAATCCCAAAGTGTCCAGCTAAGCACAATGGTCTCAGGGCAATTATACTAAAAATAAAATCTTAAGAAAAGGGGAAGGGGGTGTTAAAGAGTTATTTCAAATGCGTTTATCTGGAAAAAAGTGAAAATTCTATTAGAAACCATAAACTATGCTTTCAGCATTTAAAAATAAATGTTTAACCTCTTGATGGCAACAACTGCCTGATGCATCTTTTTCATGTAAGCTGTTCTCTTGACACACGGCTGCAGAGGTTTCAAGTGATAAAAACCTCCTTTATAACTGTGTAGACTTAATTGCAGAATTCAGTCCTTAAGAATAAAACAGTGTTAAGTCAGTTTGTCCATCCACATGGTAAAAATGCCATTGTATGCAGGTTTGTATCGGCACTAAGTGACTGCTCCATGGATTGTACATTGTGAAGATGAATGTCTCTTAAAGAATCACTTTCATTATTGAGGTTCTTAAAACAAACCAGAAAAATATATATCTTCAGAAATCATATTCACTCTTCTTGTTAAAAGCCATAAAATAAGCTCATATTCAATTACAAGCAATAGAAACCATAGTGCTATTGGAACATAATTCTTTTATCACAAAAATTTACTATTTACAAAATTAAAAGTTACCAAGTGAATTTATCAGGAAAAAAGTTAAATGTTCTAACTAAGTGGTTTGAAAAACTTAAGCAAGTCTCTCATGCACTCACCCCAAATTGTCTGCATAAGGTGAAATGTTAACTCATGTTAGCGAAACTTGACTCCCAGTCACAATGCTCATGTTTTTATTGGAAGATAGCAAAATCCACATGGGTCTGTACAAGAAGGTGTGTTAAGACAGTTCCTCATCTTTGAATGTGTTTTGGCTCCCGTGAATATCCGTACCACTGAACATCGCTGCAAATAATCAGTTATGTTATCAACTCTTCCATTTAAACCACCAAATTTACCACCACAAGAAAGACACCAAAAGTTAGTTTAATGATCCCACATTACACACAACTCTCACTTCTGAAGTTACACTAAACTGAAACCTTCATAGTGATCTATAGCCTGGATCAACTTAGATTTCAGGGTTTCTTTATCCGTGTATTTTGGAAGATCAAGAAGATTAAAGCAAGTGTGAGCTACTGGAAGATAACCTTCTCCACCTCCCGTTGGCTGGATGACCAGTTTAAGACACTTCATTCCCAGAATTGGAATACGATCACTGCCTGTCAGAAACACTGCCAAGAAAAAACAAACAGAGTCTTAAACATTGCATATGTCAAGTAGGCAGTTCCATCGTTGTTTGTATTTTGAAATTTTTCCAGCTTTTCACACTGAAGTTGTTCTGCTAAGTTTCAAAATCAGGGAGTAATGACTTAACCTGATCTCCAGTTTGCACACAGGAATCCTCAAGTGTAACACAAGGGCTATTTTAAAGAAAAACACTTAATTTTAGCATAAGAAACCAAACAGTCCTAAACAAAACCCAAAAAGGACTAAGTTCTTCAAGCACTGCAATTTTGTTTTTAAAATCCAGTGGCTATACCTTTACTGACCACTTGCAAGGATTTTGTAAATGCATGTTTAGTACAGAATCTAAGTTAGAAACTAATCCATGATCCACTCCCAACAACAGCTCATTCACAAGAGGCTTCAAAGCAGTGGCTTTCCCCCAGTGTTTCCTCTTATATCAATACCTTGAGATGTATTTACAAATCAGGTGGGATTTTGAAGCTACGACTATACACAACAACAGTGAAAAAAAAAAAAGAAAGAAAGATGTGAAGCTTACGTCAAAACAGAAAAAGATATCCCATGTCATCAGATAAATGACAGGAGTATTTCAGGTTATTTGTATTATGGGGGGAAGAGGGGTGCTTTCTTTATGGGTTTTTTTTTCCTTTTTTAATGCTACCCTGGTCCACTGCAGCATTTTAACTGCTCACCACCCACAATTACTCAGGACACCGCAGCAAAATCAGGAAAAAGCTCATCATCAGTTTCTTTTACCATGATTTTTATTTCCCAAAGCTAATCACATCATTGCTGACATACATGCATCTGCCTTCTTATAGCACAAGCCTGAAATCACAGTTCAGTTACCAACGTCTGTGAAACAGTACCAAATACTTACACAAAAACTGCTTTTTCTTTTCCAGAGACAACTCATGAAAAACCTCCCAGAATATTTTAATTGTAGGATGTTCTGCCCAGTATTCTCCTTTGTATTCCGTATTCTAAAATCAGTAGGAAATAAGGTTATTGCTCACATGCAGAACTAGTAGGACAATCTTATATTAAAGCAGAATGAATTCCAGTTGTATAAAGGGATAGTGCAAGTGAGGTACAACTCAAAAAAAAAAAAACAACTTTCAGCAAGAAGGTAAATAACTTGTTTCTTCACCACCAACACTTTAGAAAACATTTCTCATTCACGCAGTCAATCCAAACAAGGCTACAAGTCACATTCATTAAAACAGAACTCAGAAGGACACTTCCAAGATTTTGCCTTTGTATCTTGAATTTTTAAAATATATTAAACAAATAGCTAACTATGGTTCTTACTTTCTCCAGTTCTTTCCAGTCGTAATTCGTGTTCCCAATCACCATTGCCTGCAACTCACTGGGTTGGAAGAGCTGAAGAACTTTACCTCCACACACTTTGTGGAAGCCTGCATGGAATGCACTGAATAAGGAAGCCACAGATCTATTGAAGATGTAATCCACATATGCATCTACAAAATCTTGCCTGTACAAATAAAAGCAATACAAAACCAAAAAAATGATGCTGAGAGAACAATGACAACAGAGGTTTGTTTCCCCCTCATACCAATTACCAGCAGCCATTTCTGTATAGTAGACAGCTTGTAAAATGAAACTAAAAGGATTCTAATATAGTCTTTGCTTCATCTAACAACCACAGTGAAGAAAACTCAAGAAAAACAACACATTTTCTGCAAAAAAGGGACTCAAACACCACCAAATGCATTTTGCACAGAAAGAAAACAAAGAAGGGGATAGGTTGTTTTTATAATTAGCAGTTACAAAATCCTTACTAAGATAAAAATCCCACCCCCCAGACACTCTTCTGCAATTGCCACCAGATAACTTTCATCTATTTGCTCTACAAAGGGTAGACTCCTCTGAAATACTTAATGTATGAATAGTTGCCATATGATGACGTTCAGCTTGATGTTTCCATCACTATATTTCAATTATATATATTAAACTTCCTGAAGAATCACAACCATTTAACCTTACAAAATGGAAGACCATGTAGTCAAAATGGGCCCTAGAGGTTCAAAATACTGCTAAGTTCAAAGTGAAAAATAAGCATTACATGCTCTGAGTAAAATTAGATAGCCTCTCTACAGCTGGCAAATCCTTAAATACAATAACTTACTTGAACAATGTACATGAGAACAGCCTGGGAAACCAACTGAAGTCATTTTACCCCCCAAAATTATGGTAGCATCTTGGCAAAGGACATTTCTAATAGCCCAGTTACATTCCCAAGACAAACATAACACTGTACTACTCTGTAATCCACAGAACTCACCTATTTTGTTTGACTACAGGAATGTCAGCACCATTAGGAACAAGCTCTTTAATTTCTGTTGTACCAAAATTTTCCACAGTGATCTATTTAAAACAAATAAAAATAGTATAATAGTATAATAATAGTAATAAAAATACTATAATATTATTTATTGCACAGAGCTAAAATTCACTGAAATCAGCAGCTGATGCTTTTGTTCAATCACTCCATCAGAGACAGATCTAGTAGACGATATGAGTTTGATAAGAAATAACTGAAACACACTATTAAACTTACAGTAAAATTAAGACAAAATGCTTCTTCTATGTCATCCTCTGGGTAGTCCAGTAACTGTTGCATTCCCCTGCAAAATAAGTTACAAAGTACTTGCATCCATGTAAAAATGACCTTAATTTTCCTGAAATACAAAGCAAAAAACCACAACACCCAGATCTAGCATTTCCACTGTTGTTTCATTTATTAGCTTATTGACTTGCACCTTGTGCAGTGTTGAGAAACCTCAGGCAATCATTTTGCTATTATTTGTAGTGCTATTTTCTTCTGATTATGTCTGAGTGTGAAGACTCATCCTTAGCCATATCAGCCAAAGGATTCCCAAACCAGAGACACTAAGTATTTCATTACCACTGATGGGCTCTTCAATTCACTTGTTAGATTTCTTCTTGAATCTCTCAAAACTTCCGCACTTACCCCACTGAGGCAAGAAAATAGCCACTTCTGCTGGTTTGAACCCCCTGTTAGTGCTTGTAACAGGTCAGGCCTCCCCATTAAACCCTCTTTCTTTCCAAAGGGGAAGGTAACCAGCACAGTGCCGCACAAATCCCTAAGCAAGGGCAGATATTTACCATGTGTTTGTTCCTAAAATGAGCCAACATTTTTCCTTCATGGACTAAATAAGTTTTTCAGAACTAAACTAAACTGTGTTCATACTTAAGCTTAGAAAATTAATTGCTAAAACAAATCTTCACAATTATTATTTTCCCCTAAAATTCTTGCAGGTTAACAAACCAGAAGACACAAATACTAAACCCAAGTGTTCAGAAGCAGGTGCTCAAAAGCAGCATGTATCCTTTCTCAAAGGATATGATGACTGCAAGCTACCCTGAGCTGTTTACCCTGTTAGTATGAAAACAACACTTTTTCTTTAGGTCCTTAAAGAAAAAGGGTGAATTTAAAATCCATTTCTAGTAACGCTAATTTTTCTCTCACTTACCTGCCAACATCTGGCATCAACTCTTTTAAGTCATCCAGGGATGGTTTCTTATTCAATAACTTTTTATATAAAGCCAAAGGGAAATGAAGGTCTACAATAGTAAAATTATATATTGCTAGCCCACAGACAACACCAATCAAATGAAACAAGTCACTGTCTTCAAAGGTCTAAGAACAGAAAAAAGACAAGATTATTTAAAATAAAGAAGTTATTTTAATCCTGCAGAACTTCAGTATACAATGCAGTATAAGCTGAGTGAGTTTCATTTATCTCTTCTTTAAATATGTATGTATTCAGACATACTGAGGAAAACAGGATGTTTTACTCAGGAGAGAGTGAAATCCAGTATCTCTTTTTACTTAAACGCAAGGCTGAGATACAACACCTTTTGTGTTACAAGCCAGGCATATCGTTGCAAGCTCCGCATTAAGAGTCTGATTTTGCCAGTGACCTACTACTGCACTATTCAGGGCTTAGATACACATCAGTATTTTACAAAATTATCTTTGGGGGGCAGAGTTCACTACTCTGTTAATGGTATTTAGAGTTAATAAGCAATGCTTAAAACACCATGTGGAAATGTAAACCTTGAGGTAACTGTGACAGACAGGCTGGTCAGTGTTTTCCTCTGAAAGACTAAAGTATCAATGATCTTTATGAAAGGATGACCTGATGGTTACCTACAAAATAGTCCCATAAATGTTGCCTGAAGACAAAGATCAGTCAACTGGGCAATTCAGGAGCTTTATTTTGCCACCCTCATCTACTGATTCTGCTTTTTGAATCAGTTTGCTCTGGATGGCTCATCTTCCTACTCAACTTGTCTGAGCTGGGGACAATTGTTAAGGAATAGCATAAACGGAAGGGGAAAATTTTGATCCACAAGGACACAAATAAGCATTTTTTGAAAACAGTTATTCAGCTTCTCCTCTTGAAATAAAGCCATTAGAAACTACTATGTGCACATATTATTTTAACTTAAAATTAGTGACTGTTATCGATTGCACTCTACCTTATCAGAGAACCAGATCAGCCTGGATTCTTCATAATACCTGAACATTCCATATTTGGGATCTAGCAACTCCCTCATGATAAGCAAGAAGAATTCTTTGCGAACACCTCCAGCATCAACAGCTTCTTCCCCTACAAAAATAACCTGAAACACACCATTTGGTCAACACTGAATTAAAAATAGATTGTGAAATGAAGTTGGTCCACAGATAGTATCAATAACTTGAACATCAGGGAAAGACATTTTGAACAGTATGCACTGAGAATACCTTAAGTGGCTTTTTGTAGTCTACATTCTTTGTTTTCCTTAGGACTTCCACAGCATCTCCTACAATATTGTCTCTCCGTACCATTAATATCAGGCATGGGTTGACAGACTCAAATACTGGCAGGAAGAGAGAGGACAAATTCTGCCTGTGAGCCTGATCAACAGCCATCTGGAAAAAAAAAAAAAACAACAAGAAGTTGTGTGTCAGTAGGTAATCTAAAATTACTGACAAGCATTAGCATATATCAGTCTTATCTTAAAAAATGCAGAGGCCATGGATGGGACTACCTATTATGAAAGCTACTGAATTTGCCCAATTGTTCTTCAGATTCCTTTTATCTCTAAAAATTTTACCCATTAGCCTCATCTCAGATTCCCCTGAATGTGAATACTGAGCACAGTTGTTGATATTTCCAGTCACAACACTCAGGACAACAAAAGAAAGTAAATAAATACTGTGCTTTATCTAATGAAAATTAACAGTTTAAAATACATCTGGCATGAAAACAGTAATTAAAAACTAATTCACAGAATAAGAAGTAATTTGTTAGTAACTTTCATTTACACTATCATTTTTTTATTACTATTGTTCAAAAGCAAGATACTGTTGCAAATGTCCTGAACGTGGAACTCCTGCTAATTTGTGCAATTCTAATACTATTTAGCATTGTTAATAGAAACATTGAACATGGACATTTCCCCAAATTCATCATTTACTGTGTTCATACACTTTAGAGGCATATGGATCTCTTTACCTATGAACTACAAAAGCAAGCTGCTTTTTTTCTACACGAGGCCATTACTTGAGCATGACTTCTCTCCTCTGTCAGAACAACTTATGTTATACATTGCAAACGTGGGAGGGACAGAAGTTGTTACTTTGGCAGCGGCCTCCCCCTCAGGGGAGATTTAAACTGGATGTTAGGAGGAAGTTCCTTACAGTGAGGATGGTGAGACACTGGAACAGGTTGCCCAGGGAGATTGTGGATGCTCCCTCCCCAGAGGTGTTCAAGGCCAGGTTGGATGAGGTCTTGAGTGACCTGTACTAGTGGGAGGTGTCCCTGCCTATGGCAGAGGGTCGGAACTAGATGATCCTTGAGGTCCCTTCCAATCTTATTGTTCTATGATTCCTCCTCTCCTTTGAGAGTCTGATTCATTATACCCTTAGAGCAACTGAAGAGGCATGGATTATGTGTACCAAAAAAAAAAAACAAAACCAGAAACAAACACACACACTCACAACCCCAACACTGAACAACAGTCAGTGGACAGCTCACCACATCATGGTGGCGTTCAGTTCTACCTAGAGAATCAGGAACACACCTACGATCCTCTCAGATATTGCACGGCTGTCTAGTGTATCTATCTCTAGACAAGAGATATGGATCAAAATATATAATTCTTTGTATCAAGTATCTAATTGCTAAGAAAGTCTCTTAAAGCAAAAGTGAACAAATCGGGAGTAATATATAATTGCATTTAAAAGGAAAAGAGCTAAAATCTACTGTGAACTGCAAGATCAGGAAACCTACTCCTGCTACCCCAAACAGATAAGCTTTTCTACTGCCTTGCAGACACCAAGCAGACTTCAGAGTTCAGCAGCATTTTGAAGGTAGTATAATAGTGGTTCTGAAGGTAGAAATGAAAAACAAGGTGTGCTCTACAGTTATCTGAGTACTGCCAGCACCTGCCCTCTCTGGTATCACCAATCTTCAGAACAGCACTAGCTCCTAGGTCTCATCAAGTATTTGTCACTGGCTGCTGCCTCTGACAAGGTAGACAGACACAAACGATGTTTAAAGTCTGCTCAAGTGGGAGGTAGAGCTGGTTCTTCATTGTTTGGTGGTGATGTGGTTTGTTTTGGTGTTCTTTGTTAGCACCTTTGCTATGAGTTAGCATCTCAAAAAACTCTCACCCAATCTCATTAATGAAAACAAGTAGGAAACTATTAAACTATCTAATTTCAGGGAGATCCCTAAAACAACTAGTTTTTATCGTGTATGTATCCTGAGATTAAAAGCAGATCCTTCATCCATATGAAGAAGGATTACACAGTTTAAAGAAAACAAACACATAAACAAAACAAGCACACACAAAAAAAATATCCAACAGTAAGCTTCCCCCTAACCCCTAAGTGAAACAATCAAACAAAAAATCGTAACGCATCTCATTGACACAAGACCCTTACCTGCATCTGTATGACTGCATCTGTTTGTAGGAGAGTTGTCTTCGCCTGGGCATCAAACACAAATGGGTATGTGCAGATTGTAACAGGAATATCTGTTAACTGGAATGAAAAGAACAAGGTCATGTCTCTTCACTTAAAACCTACAGTCATGGTTAAAGAAGCAACTGCAATAGTACTCATTTAATACACATTTTACTGGAAAGAGATCTTTACTCATTGTCAATCCAGATCCAAAGCATTTTAGGAATATTAAGCTGACTTGCAATTGTTTATAGTGTTTCAGCAAAAAAGATAAGAAAACCAACCAAAACAAAACAACCAACAACAAAGAAAACATCTCAATGAAACAAACCACTCACAAGCAACACTCTCACCCAGTACATTTTGATTTCAGAACTTTTGTTACAGCTACTGGTTATTTACAATGTTGTTCTGAATTTGCAATAGAAAGAATTAAATATTTTTGCCACACAACAACCTTTTCAGATTACAGCCAGACTATCTCAAAGTTTTAGTCTAAATAACACAGACAAACCCTGACATTCATATTTCTAATTTCCTTATACTCTGCAAAAGAAATCAGACTGCAACCGATCTTACCTCAGTTAATCCATGGTTGACATCCTATGACAGCATTTGCACAAAGGTAGCAATAATTAAGATGAAAAAGCAGCATTAGTGTCTGCATTAATAATTCAGTTCTGATGTAGAATTAAAAATACTTATCTATAGTTTCCCCCCGCAAGAGGTTTACTACGAGATAAGCATCAACCATAAACATTCTAATGAATCTACCAAATAACCCTTCCTTTTGACACCTTATCCATCAGTCTTGAAAAAAAAAACCATTAAAGAATGTTTTCATGAATACAGAAAGCCAAAACATTTGAAATATGTCTCATTCCATACACTAACAATAACAAAAGACACTTCCTTTGCCTACATATTTTCATTCTCAAATGACCATACCATTTTGAATTAAATGCAAAACATTTGTATTTTCATGATTTTACTCCTTAAAAAAGAACCCCACCACTTTATCACAAAGTCTCAAAAATCATTTGGGTCTATAATAAGATATGATATGAGAAAAGCAACAGACTCTTGAAATTAGAGACAGACTAATATGTATGGCTGGAATTCCATGGATACTTCCTCAAGAAACTGAATCAGTTTTGCTAAAAAACTAAGTGATCTGCCCCATGCTGTTACCCTCCTTATCCTCTGCTGAAAGCTAAGCTCTTTGCCAGCTAGCAGGCAGAAAACAGAAATAATCAAAAAGGTAATGACAAATCAATAAATTTAAAATTTGAATATATATGTATATGTGTGTGTGTGTATATAGACACATAAGCTCTTTGCCACCTAGCAGGTAGAAAACAGAAATAATCAAAAGGTAATGACAAACCAACAAATTTTAAATTTGAATATATATGTATGTGTGTGTGTATATAGAGACATAAGCTCTTTGCCACCTAGCGAGCAGAAAACAGAAATAATCAAAAGGTAATGACAAACCAATAAATTTTAAATTTGAATATATATGCTATCTCCATGGCTCACAAAACAATGGCCAGAATACTTTGCTTTCTGTTTGTATCCCGAATTCCTACAGGAAACATCATCTCAGTATCCCATCTGTCATGAGCAGATTTATGCAGTTTGGTACTCCTACTGCATTTGCCATTTCTTGTTCCTAATTCAATTTTTTTTTCCCAAATTCATTTAAACTGTATCTCAAGAGCATCTTTAATAACTCATTGTTAAGCACCTTCAGTTTTCCACACTGTTGTTGGAAGAATAAAAGTTTGTTCTTCCAAGTTTCTCTGTAAGAATACTTGTGAGTGCTTCTGAGATTCTCTTCTCTACTTCCCCCTCTGCATTTCAGTTAAGGAACGCAACTGCTTTACCTCAAGGTCTGACAATAACAATTAAACTAGCAAAAGCAATTTTGATTCATTACAACTCCTTCAATAAGTAAGCAGAGTTTCTTATCATTGTAAATGCAAGAACACTGGAAACTAGTTGATATGAAGGAGATCTAAGGTCATGGAATTTCTTTCAGTCCTGCAATAAATCAAAGTAACTCTTTCTGCTGAACTTGAAACCCCACAAAAGTATGACAAACGGAAAAGCACTACCAAGAACCTTCTCAGTAACATCAAGATTCTGCTCAGTCTTCAGATTCAATTAACAAACGGAGTTTAAGATTTTCATTACAAATCATTTTTCCACTTCTGTTTTTCCATATTCAGTATTTTCCTCCCCAAATGATGACATACACCATTTGGGTTTGCTCACATCCACTTGAAGCACAGGTGCAAACAGTATTCTTTATCTTTTCAGTTCTACCACTTCTGGCCCCTTCGCTGCTACAGCCCTCTCTATTTCATTCAACCTGCCTGTAGTTGCAAGGCCCTGCAATGCTCACCCCTAACTTCTACACCTCATTTACTAAACCCCCTCCACCTTAGCCACCAGCAGTCTACATCACAAGATGATTATTGTCTTCAGGCAAGCTTGGCTGAAACAAATGCCTGTCATGACTGCCAGTACTGACTCATTACTGCTTTATGCTCCCCAATCTCCCTGCTGCTGTTATTTTATGTGTCAATTTTAATTCTTTGCTAGACAGCATCAATTGCTCCATATTCACAAAAGACAGAAACAGTCCATCTCCCCTTTTCAGGGCCTCTCAGGTATTGCTGCAAAAAACTGAACTTAAATGGCTACAGAAAGCACATCAACTTCATGTTCTTTCAAAGCATGAAAGAACTGTGTGGCAAAATCCCATACAACTCACTAATTCTCTGCACAGTCGTTAATTTACTCCCACTTACCACTCTTCTGTTTACAAGTCCAGGAATTAATTATCTCAGTTCTTGTAGCAATACTCCAAGTAGAAAACTATGTTAGTTGCTCCCTATTATGCTTCTACGCTTAGCTTTCCAAGGCAGTCCCGGCTTTCTCACTGACTGAACATATTTAGTATAGCAATGCTGGTTGCTCTGGCAGATTTACTGTGATTAATCGAAGCTTCCTTAACTTTAACATGGCAAATCTCAAGTGACACCATTCTAATTACTTTTTCACTGATGGATTAAAATCTCAAAAAGCATCAGTCCTAATGACGACACCCTACCAGAAGCACATATACAGAACAGCTCTTGCTTAGCTAATACCTGACAACATAACATGACTCTGTTCATCATCAGTGATCTGTGAAGGTACATTTATTAAAGTGTCCATAGTTAGAGAATCCACAGGCTTCTCTAATGGGACAAAATCAAAACATTGTGGGGAACACACAAAAACAAGCTCAAACAACTCACCATTCCAAACACCTGCTGCTGGACCCAGTTGACATAGTCATTTCTGATATCTATCAAATCTTGGATCTCATGAATGTAAAATCTGTCGTATTGTATCACTTGTCCTCTTTCATTTACCTAAAGAAGTGCAATTTATTTTATTAGCACCCTGTAAGTAGGTTTTCAAAAAGACATTTTTCATACTTTTCAATCAGTTGATGTCAGCCACAGATGCCCAGGTACTAGAAAAATTCTAGAAAAACAGAAGTGCCTACAGGAATGCAAAACACAATGGCAAAGGCAAGGATACATAAATTAGGCACAACCCCAGCAAAGCTGCAAAGAAAATTAAGATGAACTGAGCACAGAGAATCACACAATGCAGTGATGTCACTCTGAAGCGTCAGTGATCTCACAGAACTCTGATGAATATGCAGTCATGTATACAGCGGGACAACGACTTGTTCCTCTACCGGCACCATATAACCTATGCCTACTGTTCTCAAACATCTCCCCCATCTTCCCCCTTCTAACCAGCACATAACAAATCCATGAAACACTCAAAACATACCCCAGTTTTACCTCTTACTTTAGATTGTATCATCTTATTATTAAAGACAATACCAGTATAAATAGTTAAGCATCAAGGTAGGTACAAATTCAACTATTTCTACAACATATCTACCTATTAGTCAAAGACTTGTTTCAAAAAGCTTAGGAGAGCTATGCTACCATTTTATGACGACTCAAAGCTTTAAGGTTTTAAGACCAACTTCAGCTTAAGATTCACACCTACTGAAAGCCTGAGCAGTGACAGAAATGCTAAAGGCAGAAAAAAAAATTATATGATAGCACCTTTCCATATGGGAATCGGTAACGGACATTTTGTGCTTCCAACAGAAGATAGTTACTGAACAGTCTTACTCTCAGCCTTAATTTCTTGATTTGATAGTCTTCATAAAAAATTCAAGCCACAGCATAACAAATTTCAACTTTTCCATTTTTTCTGACACTCTGGGGAAAAGGGCTGTTCCATACAGCACGTGTCCAATTAGGTATCTGTGCCCATTTTGCTAGATTCTACATATACGGTACTTAACCAGTACCTTAAGGAGTGCCTAAAATGTTCTTTTAGCATACAAACACAAAATGCCATAGGGCCAGAATAAATAGAGGGGAAAAAAAATTTTTAAAAGGTGGGATGGGAAACCTCAGCAGCAATTAGCTAAAACACTGTGATGTGCACAGTCTTGTTACTACAAATGATTTGGTCTATTTTTGGTCGAAGTTCATAAATTCATTAGTTTTCATGAATAAAGTCACAACACTAACATAAATCAGAAAATGGGGGGGGAGGTAAAAGTGTGCAGATCTTTCATGTTCAAAATACAGGTCATTCTTATCTTTCACTTCTGGTCTTATAGGCTATCACTCAAACCTTACGAGGCAATTCCTTTCAACATCCACCCACAGATGCCACTGACTCTGTTCCCAAGCAAGTAATTCATTCCATCACCATGTCAGATTGGAATCCAGAATTCCTGTGGTTCATAGATCCAGATGGAACAACTACAACTTGTAGGTGGAAGTCTAAGTATTTAAAACTCTCGAGTAAGTTCTTTTAACAGCTACACAGTACATAGACGCTGACAGAGCCAATGAGATACAGCAATGAGTTATGATTGATGTAAACATACTCGATGCAGTATTTCCAGAACTCTGAAAGCTGTGTGTAGAAAATTGGTAAGGATTCTTCTCTCAGAAGCTGGAACACCCATCTTGCACAACTTCAAAAGGTGGACTACAACATCCTTGTAGAGTTCCACTATCTTGAGGAACAATGGAGGTTCAAGTACAGACCACCAGTTTTCTGTCAACAAATGATGAACACAAGCTTAGTACTTGCCATCACCACCACACATTATACTGTGTTACCCTTTTAACTAAACCCCACATTTTGCTAGAAAGCACAGTCACTTACTGAAGACTCTCAATAAAAAGTTTAGCACAGCAAGAGTGGTGCAGACTTCTAAACAGTAAACTTCTCTTTGAACAAGTAACGAAACCTCTATTCAAACACTCTCTTTTTACACACTATCTCTTTGCACTAAGGATGTCCAGCCAGAGAACACAACAGTATCACAAAGTAGCATCTAACATATAAGCAGATGGCTCAAACCCTGGAAACTTAAGCAAACAGTACTGAGAGCGATGGAAAACGACTAACACTTCAAGGGAAACATCAGTTTGTTTTTCTTTACAGCAGAGAAGCTTTTTGCTCTCACCAAAAACTAGTGAAAAACACAGAGATGTGTTATAAGGCAAAAGGTAACTCAGGAAGAAGAAAGTATTCTCTCAAAAAGATAACAAGTAAAAATGAAATACTCTGAAACCTCAGTTCTTTATGTTGAATTTCAAGTGACAGGCATCCTATAAGAAGGTGGTGTAAAGAGGAAAAGTTAAAAAATATATTTGTTCTCAGCTGCATGTTTGCAGAGTAGATCTTAGAACTACAGAGAAAACATGCACTGATCAATTAAACAGGTGCTATAGTCAAAACAAAGACAATTTAACATCTGCCCTGCAATGCTTCCATGAATTGCTTAGAGCTTATTAGCTATCTGACCATGTAATTTTCACTTCTGAAGTGCAGATATGTATCAAATACACTGAGCTACACTGTTTAATTCCTCCTAAATGGAATCAGTCCAACGATGACAGTACCAGATGAAATCACAGGGATAGTCAATTAAATCAGTCAGAAGTAGAGGAAGTGTTTTCTTATACATTAAGCAATGTTAACCCTTAACTTTCTCACTGAGGAATTCCACAGAACTGTACTTAAACAGCAAGTATTGCTGAGACCATGTCTTCACTGATGGAATTTCTACACATTTTCACCTGGAGATCCTTAGTTTCAACAGTAAATAATTCAGTTTCTTACCAAGAACTTTCAGAGGAGCTTTTTCTAGGTTCAGAATAGCTGTTCCAAAAGGAATAGCTAATGTTGTGAAATTGTTTGGATCACTCATCAGCGGGCATTCTGGTAAAGTGAGATATAGCCTCAAAGCTTCGACATCTGGTAAGGAGCTGGTCAACTTAGGAATAAGGTTCTTTTCCAAACTAGCTGCCACCTACAGTACATCATAAAATTTTGTTTATTTTAATACAATTGTGAATTGAAATAAATGTTCACTTAGATAAAAAGTAACCTAGAAAACAACCATTCAGAGTTTAAATTACTATTAGGCATATAGAAAAAATACAGTATACTAAATTTTGAAATACAGCATGTGGATGTGATATCTGTCACATCACAGTACAAGACGGTATGTTACTGAGTAAAGAAAGCTATTAAAAGGGTCACTTCAAGCATAACAATAGTATTTTTGGATAGGTGTAATGCAGAGAACCCCCAACACAAAGTAAACATGCAGCACAAACCTGTTGTGCTATCTGAGTGTGGTCAGGCTGTATAAGTTTGTGAAATAGTAGTCTAGCAGCATTCATATCAACCCCTGAGAATCTAGTGCTGGTTTTGTAATGATCATCATTGCTGTAGGAAGAAAAACAAATACAGAGAAAAAAAAAAATTAATCCCAGATTCTCAGCAACTCAATCATTTTTTCCACTTTGAATTTTTAATCCCATTAACTAGTGAATTAAAATGCAAGAGATCATAGTTTGAGACTTCAATTTTTACATGACCTTTTAAGCAAAAAAACACCCAACAGTCTTCTCTAACTGCATGCCAATTGTGTAAAAACACCAGGATCTAAGCCATCTTAGGTAATATATTCCCCTGGAGTTATGATGGGCAACCAACGGCTGAGAAGCAATGTGCTTTGCTGACTCACATAACAGTAGCCAAGCAGCACACTCTTCCAAAGACTGGCAGGAAATGTGCTGCACTTGGGCAAGCTGACAAACCATAGCAGGAAAGGAGCTACAGCTTCAAACTGCAGTTACTGGATAAGATAAGGAAATATTGGGAAGTGTTACAGCCGAAACATGAGACAGTAGGAAAGCAGCCACCATCAATTTTGTTTACAAGAACGCTTACCTGACCACTTACCTCAAAGCCAAAAAGCTCCCATTCAGGCACCCAGCTGAGGAGAAGGTTCCATCAATTTCACTGGAATGGTTCAGATGAGAGAAGTTACATTGTTCCCCTTTCACAAGTTAACATTTGCAATAAAAAGCACACTTAATCCCTAATAAATCACATGCTGTAAAGGATGGAACTCTGACTTTAACATGACTAAACACTAGATCAAATCTCCATTCAAGAAGCAATGCTTAAGACAGTTCTAATGCTCGAGACTTTTGCAATCTGTTTAATTTCTTTGTATCCTCCTTTATTAAAGTAAAAGCAATAATCCTTGAGTTGTTCTCACACGTGCTGTTATTTTTCAATGTGCAGCTAAGTAATTTAATCTTGTATAGTCATGAAAACCGCCAGAGATTACACATATTAAAAGATCCCAATTACTTGACAAGTACAACAGTGAAAGTACAGTGAAAGCTCTGCATGTAATAAAACCAAGTAATTCAAAACAGTTTTGCTATATAGGTACAAAATTCCATTAGCACCCAATTTTTAAGTAAAATTAGGGAAGACAACTTATTTGCTCAACACCACTTACTTAGCTATCTCTACAGGAAGCCTTCCAGAGGGGAAACTCAGCAATCTTTGAATAAACATTTCATTCACAGTCCAGATCTGCTTCAAAAAGTCAGGATATCTGAAATCATCTGGTGGCACCATGTTCTAAATTGTGAAGAAAACACAATGAACCAGATACACAACACTGATTTCCAGAAAAATATCCGTCCTGTGGCTGAGCTTCACTGACTGTTTGCCTACCCAGACTAGAACAGCCACACAAGCCCCAAGGATAAATGTGCTGTGTTCTAGCAGTTCTCCATTCACTAGGAAAGCAGAGAATGCATTGCCATCACCTACAGTAGTGTTAGTTTGCACCACAGCTTGGTTAATGGGAAACTCCCTACACATACAGACTTTTCTATATGACTTAGCAACAATAGCAAGCATCTTTTCTCCCTAGTGACTACAAGCCATTTAGCTCAATGTCAAAGCGTGAGCATACAGAAAAAGAGCTATCAAATTTTTTTGGACAGTTGCTCTCTCATCCCACTTCCATCAGACTCCTTTGGGAATGAATCATGTTTCTCTGAACATTCACTGCACCATCAGATGAGCTGCATTTCAATGTGCTGCTCATGCCAAATGAATTCCAGCAAGATTTCTAGTAGTAAAGACGACCAGAACCAAGACCACAAGTTTGAGTAGGAGCACTGGCTCAGAAGAGGTAGCAAATCCCACCAGAAATAAGGCTGAAAAAGCAAAAAACTATTTCTCCTGAGGGTGTAGTCTGACAGCACAGCTGACTCAGCATAATGATGGTTAGCTGTTGCCAAAAAAAAATCAGTACTTCTGATCCCATCCTACATGATCAGGATGGGAAAACACCTTGTTACTTTCCTTGTGTCCTATCAAAGCTCCATTTAAACCCACAATTAAGCAACTCGGAGAACTAAGTTGCCTAAAAGCTAACTTAAGGAATCTCAGCCAAAATCTGTTTTCTCAAGTGGCAAGGAAGGAAACACAAATCCCAGGAGCACAAGACTATGAAAGAATTCTCTACACAGCACCAAACTAAAAGGGATACTTTTGCAGCAACAAAGTGCATCTACTGCTAAGATGTTCTGTATGGAATTAGACAGAAACCATTTCAGTACTTATGAAGGTTGCACACAAGAACTTTTAAAAGGAGTTTTACTAGAGAAGCTTTGAGTCTAGGCTATCAGTCATTTTTCCAGTCCACATCTGATCAATCTTCTCTCAAATAGAGAAATAGTTACAACTTCATCAAATTAAAAATAAAATTTTAAAAAACCTTGATTCTGTGCAATCAGAGCAGTCTGTGGGAGTACACAGCTGCTGCAAGCTGACCAGTATTCTCTTTTTCTCAACCAACATGTTTTCCATTAACATCTCCTTTTCTTCATGTTCAGATCAATTTTTGCCCCACATCTTCAACTCTTCATGCTTCATTAATCAATGTGGTCTAATATCTGCTGGGCTGTATCTGAAACAGTCCTATTTATCCTCATCTCGGTTCTTCCTCCTAACTCACCCTCTAGTAGCATTTCCTTTCTATCACGCTCCCACATTGTCATTTGTACTGTAAACTCCTTCTAGAGTTATTTATTTTCCATCCTACAATTTAAGCAGACCAATTCTCGTCCTTTAAAATTAAATTTTAATCTAGCATAACAAGCCATGTCACCACCTTTTTTTTTTTTTTTTTAAAAGCAAAAAGCTCCATTTGTTTCCTCATCACTGTGGCATGCTAAAATAGCTAAAGACGAAAAGATAGCAAAGCTGAATTCAGGAGTTCCTGAACAGGACTAGGCAGGGGTAAAGAGCTCAAATATTCAACTACCTTTTACTTCATGAAAATAAATACATGCATCAACCACTCAGCGGAAAAAAAAAAAAAAAAAAAATCTTATGCCAAAAAGCCTCAAGAGCTTGCTGACAGCTAACATTCAGTAACTGGATTCAAGTCTTTCAATCATTAAATTAACCTGTTTTGTGCTTCCATGTTGCTCTAATGACCTTTCCAGTATAGACATGCACCTTCAATACAAAAATCTTTTAAAATGCATCAGAAATACAAAAATTAAAACTATGACAGACTTTGGAACTAAAATCTATTTGTTACCTGTGGATGAAAGTAGTGTGCAAAACTTTGGTCCCCACCAGAGAAAATTCTCTTTACACAGTAATAATCCTCACTGTCTGCAACAGATTAAAAAAAAAAAAAAAAAAAAAAGAGGCAACTATGAAAATGTGAATTTGAGAAACGGTCAGGACACTGTATCCAACATTCAGTTAGAAAAAGGTTCCTTCATTACACAGCCTTGCCAAAGCGGGTCTTTACAATACCCTAGTTAAGACTACCTTTAACTCAGGTAAAGGTTAGCAGCTCTAAGTTTCAGCTCTAGTGCTAACAATGGATCTAAGCTAGTAGCACAAGTATGTATTTCCTACAGCAAAAACGGGCTTTAGGGAACAGAGCACACTGGGAGAAAAGAGAGCCACCACCTGTTTGGAAGAAAATGATTAGAGCTCACATTCAGTTTGAAGTCTCACAATTTGTAAGACATTACAAAGGAGTAGGAATCCAAGCAGTAAGAATCCCTGATGCTGCTTACCTGTAGCTTTGGGGCATTGAGTAGTATAAGGAACCCAGTTTCCTTTTACTGTGAAAGGACTTTTCCTGTTACTGGTTGTTCCAGTACCTAACTGCCCATTCCCTCCGAGTCCAAAAGAATAAATTCTTCCAGATGAAGGAACGAACGCAGTGGTGTGCTGCCTAGGGCAAACAAAATTCAGGAACAGAACACTAAGAATTATAACATGTTTTGTGCAGGCCAGCCTAAGAACCATGTTAAACAACATCTTACAGGCCCTGTAGTACCAGATACTCCACTTCTCTAGTGGCAATGCATCGCCATTGGCAATACTTCATTCATGCTCCAAGAGGCAACACTCCACTTCCATGGAAAAGTTCACAGAACAGAGACATGAGGTTCTGACCTTTAGAGTTTAACTCTAAATGTTCAAAAGGTAAAGTTTCTATCAGATCAGCTGCATCTCCTGTGCCCTCCCATCCTTTTCTCAACTCCGGATGTCCTCTCTTCTATCGTGAGCGTGGCAAGAATCAGTATCAAATTTAAGTAAGCTAATAAAAGGCAAAGGGTCCATATAATGGCAACCAAAATGCTACAAAGACAGGTTTACATTGCATTTCTTTAAGCCAAAGTGTGCCTCCCTCTTAAAAAAATTCTGCTGCCTCTCTCATTTTATCTTCTTAGAATGCAATCCTTTGAACAAGTGCATTTTCATGTGTGCTGGAAACTTTTCCAGTGTTTTGGGCGCTATTATAATACACTCAATAAAATCCTACTAGGGACTGAAGCGCCATACAGGATTAAAGCAATTTCACAACACAAATCTTGTTTTCAAATACCTCATGTACCTCCCCAAACACACCTTTATTTAGTAGGAAATGATAGTGTGACAGCAATAAACAACAGTTCACACTGATTGTTCACGCTTTCAGCTTAGAAAAATCAGATCCCCTCGAACAGCACAACTTCCTTTAGCTCTGCTACTGAATATCTTTAATACCCCAGTAAGGCCTCTAAATATCTTTTTTCTAGAAACCATCTTTTCTCCTCTAACCACAACAGGCAAGGAAAAAGCCCACTTCACTTTACAATATATATAAAGTTTTATACAGAACAAGTTATTTATACAATTCACAGTGATAGCACAGAACAGATCTTACCTGCCACAAGTAATTTGTGTGACAACGCTTCCCATCAGTTCAAAAACTTTCCTTGGGTTTATCTCATGGCTGGTAGAGTTATGACCCAACTGACCATAGCCTCCAGCTCCAAATGTAAAAACCCCACCTTCCTAAACAAATCAATTATTTGTATTAAAATGATAGTATCTCTCAGGACAAGAAATCTAACAGAAATAGGGTTTAAGTACATCTCCTTGTCTGATTATTCTGGAGAGAAAATACACACACACAAGAGGACCCTGAGACAAGGAAGGGTCACAGGTTAGCCACAGTTATGAAAACGTAGCAGAGTTATCAAGTGTTACATCACATTTATTTGATTTCCATATTATTATACACTACTCCTACCATTAACTTGTGTTATTAACAGACACTAATCCTCCTTTTCTTCCTCTTTTCCTGTCTTTTACCTCTCTGGGTAGCCCGTTTCAGTGCTCCATCACCCTCACTACAGAAGTTTCTCCTTATATTGAGGTGAAACTTTCTATGTTCCAGTTTGTAGCAGTTGCTCCTTGTTTTATTGCTGTGCACTAACAAAAAGAGATTGGCCCAATCCACTTGACACCCACCACTCAGGTACTTGTACCTGAGATCTCCTCTCAGGTCTTCTCTGCGTAAGACTAAACAACCCCAGGTTTCTCCATCTGTCTTCATTGGGGAGATGCTTAAGTCCCCCAGTCATTCTCATGGTTGTCCACTGGACCCTTTACAGAATGTCCCTGTCCCTCCTGAACTGGGAAGCCCAAAACTGGACACAACTAGTGTCTAGCAAAGCTAGTCTACTCTGCCTCTGACTGGACTTCTGCTGGAAATCATCATTAAAATGGCAGCTCTCATTCACTGAGTCAAGGTACCAAACAGTGACAAGCTTTACTGAATTTCAGGTCCTGGATAACGATAGCACAGACACAGCACTGCCTGCAGATGGTACAAATCAAGCTTCACACTCTGCAAGGCTTACCATGCAAGGGAAGAGGGAATTACATAAACAGGTGACTTAACACATTTGTAGAAACTTTGTGACAGTAAATTCAGTGCCTTAATTGAGTCCAGCAACTTTAAATCAAATTTGAAGCTAACATCCATCAATTAAAACATTAAAAACGTTTAGAATGCCAGTTAGAGATTGTATTTCCGTAACTTTCCATAATACATCAATTTCAAGATTACAAAGCTGTCACCAAGTTGGGAAGGTATTTTAAGATCTAGTTTTATTCCTCGTTACCCTACTCTGTCTTAAGATCCACCATAACAATTTCCCCAAGTAGAGTCCATTCTGATGACAGCATTAGTGGTGAGTGATCTTCCTGTCCTTATCCTGATCCACAAGTCTTTATTGCATTTTCTCTCCCCTGTCCATGTAAGGCAGGAAGCAATAGAACAGCTTTGGTGGGCACCTGGTACCCAGCCAAGGTCAACCCACCACAAGAGAAAACAGTAGCTCCTAAGAAAACTAAGCAACAATACATGCCAATACCCCTAGCATTTAATTCGGACTGAGAACTAACTTGATCTGATCAGTGGTAACAGCAATGGTAAATGCATTACAGCCAGAAAAGAGCTCATCTCTTCAGGATACACTGAAGTAAAACTTACTGTCTGTTTAATTTCAGTAGTGTAACATGCATTTTCATACAAAAAAATGCTCTATCTTGTACATTCAGTTTCACCAAATCTGACAAAAATGCATAACTACCAAGGGATGTCTTGCATTTACAAAGTTTTTTCAAATATTTAACCATTCTTACACTGTTTCCTCAAATTTGAGAAAATTCATGCAGAATTTGGTTTATTATATTTCCTATTCAAGTAGCTTACTACCCTGAAAACAAAAACAAAAGAAAACAAGCACAAACATATCTTTAAACATTGTACCTTTGTAAGGGCAGCAGTATGATCTTCTCCACAACATATATGAACAATCTTCTGACTTCTCAGAGACTTGAGCAGTGTAGGAACATACCTGTCTGAGAGGTGTAACAGCAGCAGATGGCTTATTTTGAAAATAAAAATGAGAAAACAAATAGTTCTGTTCATCTATTTCACTTTGGTTCCAGCTAAACAAGCACTTCAAATCTGTGAAGATAATTCAATTGTTGTGGTTCTGTTTGTGTCTTTGAGATGGAAGTGTTACTGCAGGAAAACGAAGGCTACTCTACTGCAATACCTAAGAGTATGTCTCATTTTTGCCAGCACAGGATCATGTCAAGATATAAATCATGAGATAGGGAACAGCCTATTAGAGCTGCCGCTGGCTATGAGAAAAGGAAACAAATGAGAATTTTTCCGAGTTATGTGCCTCATGTTTTTAAACTGTGCATTTCAGTTGGCATTACCCAGGCATAGTTCCATGTTATTAAGTATGTAATACAATGTTCCATCTTGTTCTTTTAATGGATAATTAGGAAGCACAACTAATAAATCAGTGAGAACATTTTGAATTCATGAAATTAGCTATGGATTGTTTTACACTCAACTGTGTACTATAGAACTTCTATTCCCATCTTGGAGCACTGCGTGTGGATAGTGCACACAACACAATACTACTAACAAAGAAAAAGACTGTCTAACTTAACCACCTGCTCAAAATCATTAATGAATATCAACACCCTCAGAGGAAATTTTGGAAATAGTTAGCTGAAAACCATCAACTATTATGAAAAGTAAACTGAGAAAGGCAGATACACAGTAAAACAACAAAGACGCTTTAAGTGTGCGTGCCAAGGGCAACCAAATAATTCTGATAAAATTGCCTGACAAAACCAACAGTCTATCTACCCAAAATGTAGTTCAAACTTCAGTTACTGCATATTGTCTTCTTTCAATCCCACTGAAGAAGAGGGAAAGAAGGTAAGCTAGAATTGCAACATAACCCTGTCAAAATTTTCACTACAAAATCTCCATCTCCATTATGCAATCTAATGTGACATCAGCGCTCTTCAACAGTATTTAACAAAGGTCCATTCTGCCTGCTCCTTTTCTTGGAATACCAGTGTCTCCTGATTCACCAACCCAGACCTTCAGCATGATCTCTTGCTGAGGTAACATTTACTTACCATTATCATCATTAAGACCCAGTTGCCCAAATTTGTTGCGACCCCATCCAAAAATGGCTCCAGAAAGAGTGAGTACAAAACTATGAGCTCCTCCTGCAGCAATCTGTGCAAAAGGGATTCCCAGCAGAGATTTGATCACATGTGGTGAGCTTTGTTTTTTATACTCATAACCTAGGCCCAGCTGGCCATATTTATTTTGACCCCAGGAAAACACTTCACTTCCTGTTTAAAGGGAAAAAAAAAAAAATCACCACCATGGTATACAATCAATACAGTTTAACTATATGAAGCTTATTTTGTAAGAAAAGCTGAAAGACAGTTAATCATCAAATATTTCTGAATTTAAACATGTGTATGAATTACTGACTTCCGAAGCTTGGAAGTTGCAGACATGTAACACTAATATTTAACCAGACTGAAAGTATATTACATTCACTACACTCAAAACTGGTTTTGCCATGCCTGTTCCAACAACATTAACTAAACTGAGCTTGATTACTACAAAGCAAGATCTGTTCCCTGGGGACTTGCACTTCTGAATACATTTTTAAGCAGGTATCTTGTTGAAGTTGAATCCTGGACATGCAAACATTTCCAGTTTCCAGTCACAAGTCTCATTTAAGCTTTTACACAGTAATAGGCTTAATTTTCACATACAAGTGATGTACATTTTAAATTTTACAATATTGTATTAATCATCAATGAAGCACAAAGTGTGTAATGTCATCTAATGTCTTATAAAGGAAAGCATTTTAAAGAACTACAAATCAGAGTCAATTAACATTAAAACTGCCTCCACTTAATGACCAACAGTTTGCCGAAGTATTTGTTATCCTAAAGACCATCATATGATCATAAAGATATTTTGCTTCTGTGATACATTTCAAACAGTAATGTTTGCATTCAAACAGTAATGTTGCACAGCAGTGATTCCTATGCCTCCATCTTTCCCATAACAGTTTTATTAACATGGAAAACAGTAAAACTCAGCCCCTAGTGCAAAAAATAAGTCTCTCAGATTGTATTTGAAGAATTAAAACACCAAAACAAAACCCATAATAAAACCAACCACCAAAACACCACTTTCATACAAAATAATCTTCCTAATACAAAAGCAATCCTGTGCCAATTATTTATAGTCACATGAAGTAATCCACCGGACCAAAATGCCCAATTCAAGTTAAGTTTATCCCATTTTCCTCCCTGGGTGGGTCTATTCTTACAGCCATCCCCTTGCTACACTGCAAGCATTTCTATAGGTTTTCTTAGAACCAAAATAAAGACACCCAACAATAATCGCCCTGCGATGCACACAGAGAAAAACACAGAGCTGGAAGTCCATGAAGTAGCAATAGGATAGTGGTACTGGACTTGAAGCTTGTAACTATTTAAAACACTGAGTGAATTCTCGACTACTCACTCATATTTTTGCAGCTTTGGCCAACAGAACACTTAAGAGCACAATTGTGATACTACTCACATTTCTACTGCTAAACGTAGCCCAGGTAAAGAATTACTTGTAAATATCTGCTCCTCTTGAAAATAAAGGAATCTTACTAGGTTGTAACAGTAAAGATGCCTGGAAATGCATAATGGCACAGAAAACACTCAATACGAGCCCATGAAAAGTCACAGAATCAAGGCAGTGTAAAGTCCTTAAAGAAAAATCATCACGCAACACACAACTGCTATCTCTCTCCCCACAACTTGTCTAGTTGCTATCATAACCACATGTTAAGAAACACTGTCAAGTTACAGCCTTTCTGGAAAAAAAATTTTGACCACTTAAGTTCCCATTAAGCTTGTCCAACAGCCACAACTCTGCTTTGTCACAATGAACCAAACCAGCAGTAAATTTCAGTTCTTAACTCTTTTCTGGAGAGCTACACCAATACAATACTCTCACACAAGTGAGGCCAGCTAAGCATGTTTCCAGAGCCCTGGCAGAAGTTTGCAGACTGACATTTAAGCCTTTCAAAATGTGGGTCATAAAGCGACATTACATTTTACCTCAAGAAATACCAACAAAACAGAGGTTTTTCAATAGGAGAGCAACAGAGGAAGTCATAGCCTACAACACTCAGCACCTGGAGGTCATAGGTTAAAACAGAAGAGTGAAGTGCAATGATAACAGGATGAAAATAAGTGAAAAGAAAACAGTGTGAAACAAAAAGGAACTCACAATGGAAATTACACAAAAGCAAGATGATAAAAAGAAAAAAGCATAACACTACAATATTTGTACGTTTGTTTTCCAAATTCACGCTTGCATCACTAAGTGATGCTTTCCCTGCCACTCTGAAATCCCACCTGCACTGTGCTGTAATATACTTTCTAACAACAATAAAAACCTTCTTTTCAAAAAAGTAAATGTTTAAAACTTTAGAATTAGCAGGTAAAAAAGGTCACAAATTTGGCTTACCTTTTGAGAGTGCTAATGAGTGATAATAACCACAGGCAACTTGAACAATTTGGATCTCTGACAAGCTCTTAATATTTCTATTGCGTCAAGAAAAAAAAGAAATAATTATTAAAATGCTATGAAATACGAAATCATGCCAAAGCGTGATACAAAAGATTAATCCTTTTTGCGGAAGTATGTATGAAACTAAAGACTACTTCTAACACTTTCAAGGACAGGTTCCATCTTACTTTTGAATTACCATAATGAAGAATTAGGGACGCTCATGTGCTAAGAAGGAATGTCACAACTGAAAGGAGGGAGTAAGTACTGGATGCAAGAAGAAAACAATACCTACTTTCTAGTTACCAAGAGGGTTTTATATATCATATATGAAGGGGACTGTAAAGACTGAATTACTTTCTGTTAAAATCTCAACATTCAGTTTTTCATCTCGACATTACCTTAAAACTTGTTTACAGAACTGTTAAGTATTGCACAATACTATAAAGAAGTTGCAAATGCATACAAATGTGCACGAAATCTAGAATGCTTTCAACTTTTGATGAGAAAACTAGGGAGTTTCTAAAAGGTCTGGGGCCTTTTAAACAATACGGGATTAAATAACTCCTCATGCCAGTATTTATATATTTCATGCTTATACACATCACAGATACAGTTATAACTGATACAAGTAATAAATTACTACTGTTCCCTGGAATTGTTTCTTTCATGCCTCTTTTTCATAGGTAAAAAGGAACATTAAAAGAGAAAATTCACAGCTTACAAGGAAACTTAGTGCTACAACCACTTCCACTGATGTCAGTGAACTTATTCACCACACTAAAATTCTGTATTTCAGCTAGCTGGGATGTTTACGACATTCTGAAAACAAGTAAGTGACTCTGGCAAGTATTCGTGTTTGTATCTAGAAGGTGTGTTACTTGATCACAACTAAAAAACTGTAGGGTGAAAACTGAAGTATGAAGATCAGACAGCAAACACACCTTCCCCAAAGATACTCCCACAACTGGGTTTGAAAGTTTAACATTCTAATTCTCTAGCTTCACTTAAATGGTAGTTATCAATCCCCATTCACATTCTTAAAATACCCATCCTACATCTGCAACATATTTCTCGTTCTTAGTAGATTGCTATGAAAAAGAAAAAAACCTCCAAAAACCTCAAACCAAATAAACACCTAAAACACTTCACACAGAAGCTGACTTTTTGAGAAAGGGTTTACGGCATGCAAGTGCCACAGCTAAAATAAACTTCTTGGTATGTTGTTTTTTTTTCAGTTATAACAGCAGAATAGCTTAACCAAAGTAATCCAAGAATAAGAATATTTTTTAATATATAATTTAATATATACAATTATTTTTAACCTTGGCACTCTGATGCATTCCTCTGTTCCCGGTAAGCCAAGCTGTCCATCAGTGGCCAGACCCCAAGCATATACCTGACCCTTGTCATTTAATGCAAGAGTGTGAGCTTCTCCACATGACACAGCTACAATATTTTGGGCATCCAGTGCACCAACATGCTCTGAAGAATCAAACAAACAAAAAGTTAGTTGTTTAAAAAACAAAAAGGCTAGTAACAAGCTAGTGTTGTTCAAGACAGTTTCACTCAGTACCAAGGTATAAACTGAAAGGACACAGAAGCCCAGAAGTCAGCCAAACAGCCTTTATCTCACATTGTAAGCATCCTGATTGAGAAGCAGGAAGTTAAATCCAACACCCCTAAGTAACAGAGCAATATACAAAACTGCATAAACACTGCAGCTTGATCATAATGGTTCCTTCTAATCTTGCCATCTGAAAATGAGTGCAGAAACTCAATTAACATTAAGGTCAAAAAGATTACTGTCAAATGACTACACGTGTAGACATTATGTAAGAGGAAAACGTTCCACCACAGCAAATTAAATTCACCTATTCATTATTAACAAAACAGACTGCAGAACAAGGCAGGGCAAATTAAAGACTAAAGCTACTGATTTTGCAATGAGCTACACAATGTCCTCTTTATAATGCAAAATACTGTAGAAACAGATCCTAAATAGTAATTTTTCTAGATATACAGCGCACACCTCTGAAAAGCAGACACTAAAATATCTGTCATTTGTTTCCAGTAGCAAGCATCAATACCTTTAAATAAGGTGGAAAAAAACTTCTTTCATGCTTATGACTTGATAATGTTAGATTTCTGAGCACATTTCAGCAATAGCGAAGTGGCTGGAGTTTCCAACAGTTGCCTTAAGTAAGTCCACTTGCACATTTTATGCCAGGTTTTCAAACACACAAATTCTATTCCTCCCTACAAACGGCACATCACTGAAAAAGCCTGTGTAGCATCAACAAAACAGCTGTAAACACAGCCTAGCTCAGCCTAAGCCAATCTCAAAACAGTAGCTAATAGCATCGACAATATGACAGGCACCGTTTCCAAAATAAAGCACCCAAGGTAGCAGAACCAAGCTCGCAGTTTTTGAGCAGCTGATCTGATTAAAGGGGTTATCACTCCAATTCAGCCCATTACAGCTTCCACAGCACTGCCAATGGAAGACATCACGTCAGCACTCTTCAGCCCAGCTAACAGCTTGTCTATTAGCTCTCAGGCTATCTTCACCAGCTGCTAAACTGGCCAGAATGACTTGGCCTAATATGGATTAAGGAACATTCACACGAGCACTATGGCAAGCAGAGCTCTGTGGAGGAAAGATGCAAGGCACAGTTAAAAAGTGCCAGTGACAACACAGAGGTGGCAAAATTATCTTCAGTTGGCAGAATGGCATTCAAAAGACAGCATCTGCTCATTTGTGAAGATACTGAAACTCTTTACGCTGCACAAGTTACCCCAGTGCACTGACCTCACATCAGAATACTCGAAAGTACTGTCAGTAATCTATAGATGAAAGAGAAGTTAGGGAGGACAATGCAATCCTCAGGACTGCTGTGTCTGAGAATATTTAAAATAATACTAAAAAAGATCTAAAGTAGTTCCCTTGTCCATTACATATGAAATCTCATAAAAGGTTGCTAAAAAAAAAATTAGGTACCTGATATTGGTTGAAACGTCCAGATTTAAAAGATAATTCAGCACCATCTCCAAAGTGCGTAACAAGTATTCAGATTAAATTTGACAAACTGAGTTTCTAGTCACATTCATGAAGTAGATGTTTGCACAGGATTAAGGTTTATCAGTTTTAACATCCATTTACTATTTCCCAATAGAAGTCCAAACTGGTTTTAAAAAGTTACACATCAACTACACCAAAAAAAACAAAAAACAATCTTTATTTGGTACCAAATCTGAAACTCTAAGTAAAGATCTACTAAAACACTGCATAATGCCCTACCGCCATTTGACATATCTGTATCAGTGACTGTGCCAAGGAACTACTACAATTGCTATAGCCATGACTACAATAAACTCTTACTAAGCCTTTTCAGTTTGCTTACATTATGCTGTGAGCACTGTCAGAAACACTGCTTTGTACCTAAGTAGCACGCAGCTATGACTCACATGCACAGCTCTGAACAGAGCCCATGTGCACACTCCTCTGCAGTCCCTGCAAGATGTTTACCCACCTCTGCTATAGAACCACACTAGTAGGAAGCCGAAATACGCATAGAACGTAGACAAGGAGGATTTTACAATGTAACCTTTACGTTTCTCCAAATTCTCTTCCTGTACCACTGCAGGTTGATATCTTTCATCAAAAGTTTTATTTTTAGTTCTTAAAAAAACGAAAACTAGAACATTGCTTTAATCAGACCTGCACTGTATCACATATTAGATAACTAACACCACACATCGGGCTTCTCAACTATGGTATGGCAAATACTCATTGTTATCGCATTGCAGCTGCCAAACTCATACATACAGTACAATGCTAAACCATGTATTGAAGCAGGTCACCTTCCCTCGAGGTTAGAACCAGCCACCAAGTCTCCCAGGTTCTTAGGTAAAGCAATTTCATACTGAAAACAAAAATAGTGGCACTGTCCAGCTGCACAGGACAATACATGTGCGGGGCATCCATGTTTCACAGCTGGCTGTTTCCAGTTGTCACAAAATGTGACCCAAGCAAAGGAATGCTTTGAGTTAAAAATGTGCCTATTCTTGGAAGAGCTGTGTATACAATTCAACACACAGAGGTTGGCAATCTTAGCTTTATGTAGCATGACAGAACAAAAAAAATGTATGCACAACCATATGTACTCTCCACAATTCATTACTTCTAAACTTACCAGGTCTTTTCCTGGCTCTCTCATGCCCTAGTTGTCCTAGGTCATTGCATCCGCATGTGTAAACAGTCCCATCGTCCAAGACAAAAACTGTGTGTCTCAGTCCACACCCTACATCTCTGATCCTTTTATTCAGGAAAAAGTCACTTCTTCTGGGTTCTAAAACAATCTCTTCATCAATTCCACCCAATCCAAGCTGTCCAAAAGATGCATTTCCCCAGCACAACATGTTTATGCTTCTCTTGATCACAGAGATTTTTCAGCTTCACTTTTCCAGAATATCCCTTCTGTGTAGCTGTTAAAATAAATAAAAAGANAGTATTGTCCCTAACATCTATGTTACCTAGCATGTAATCCATAAATTCACTTTTCCTACACCAATACACAAACAGAAATTTTTTACAGAGCATGATTTACTAGGTTTGGACACTATTTACATTAGCTGCCATAAAATGCTTTCCTTCTCTTTTCAGATAAGCTTTTAAGGTGTGCAAGTCCCTGCTTTTATAAAATTTTGTTTCAAAAGCTTAAAAATATAATTCTTTGTAAGGTTTCTCCAATCCCAAATCCAGACCCCCAGTCACAACCACCTCTAGACAATAGGAACTACCTCAAATATCATTTAGGCAAATAGAACAAGTTATTTTCTTTATATAAGGAGGTGCGTCACTCCAGAGAGCACTGCCTCAAGAGCATCCCCAAAACCAACACTTGACTCGATGCTTGGAAAAAATTGGTCAGCTCTGATCAATTCAGTTATACAACACGAAGAGTAGCATGATGTGTCAATCACTGTATTTAAAAAACTATGAGTCAACTCAAGTTGCAATTTAAAGCTCAAATCCCTAGTATCACACTGCAATCACACCGGCTACAGCTTCAGAGTTACTCTGCAGTAACAGGAGACCACATATACAAACTCCCAACTCTAAATTACAATTAATAGCATTTGTGTTGACGGACTTTCTACCTATGTGGAAAGGGCCCAAAGCTACATTTCTTTTCCAGTATGGCAGACAATGAAAAATCTATGCCAATGTTTGTACTATTACTTACACTATCTTCACAACATTTTAAGTTTCCCCATACTTTCAGAGCAACTTTAAAAGCACAACTGCTAGAAATAATTGTCTGTGACCATTATTTGGAAGGCATGAATGATGGCAGGTGGAATACAATGCACTACACATGTACTGTCTTATATTCTGCAGGGTCATAACATGTATAAGCCATCTAAATATAAAACTACTCAAAGAAGCCAGCTGTCAGTAAACACTTCAGTGCTACACAAACCAAAAGAGGGCACAGTTCTTGCTAGCACACCACCACTTTTCTCTGCAAAAGTCAAAAAGCAAGTAAACAAGATGTCAATTTTTGTGGCCTCATAAAAGAAAAACAAATCTGCCAAGAGCTTAAAATATACTACATTCTTTTTACCCATCTCAGATGATGATGCATGATCAAATATTTCCCTAGCTATCACTAGCTATATCCTACCACATTCAGAAGGGGACATCAAAATGAAGACATCTTCGGCTAAGACATTGCTACACCATCGCAAATGTCACACATCTGGAGCAGTAACTGCAATGAAAGTTTCAACCTGCAACACAAGAAGGTAGAAGAGATCCATAATTTTAGTGCATCAAGGTTTCCATCATCAGGATTTATCTCCATCTCCAGTGGGGTAAGAAAAGCTACTTTCTGTTGAAACAAGTATTTCCATAGGCAGTGGGGGGGTTTGTTTCGCCTGTTTCTTTTAAGAGTCAGTAGCCAAGCAAGTTTTGTACTTTGCTCTCAAATCACAGCGGTATTTTATCCCTTTGTGTAGTCATGAAAGCTAAGTCACGCTGTCAACTGCTGGATACTACCACGCGTGACGTCAAAAGCCGCCCAATGCCGACTCCGCACACAGAAGGGAAACCACCCAACTCATTCTCTACCAACACACACAGGAGGCGAGCGGAACCACCCAACTCAATTTCTATCAGCAGAGCGCGAGTAACGGCGCTGCAGGAAGGGTCTGGACGCTTCCCGCAGGCTGCGCCGTTGCTCTCGTTGTGTCCAGGCACTAAAGCGCTCGTAAAGGGCCCCGGCCAAGGGCTGCCCGCCCGGAGGGACCGACGGCTGCATTCACCGCACGCTCCTGTCCGCTCCGCCTGCCCCTTCGAGCGGGACGCCGCCCGCCGCCGCCGACATACAGCCACCGCGGTAGGGGCTGAACGGCTCTACTCTTCTCGGGGCACAGATTTTCCAGCCACCGGAGAACTCGCCCGGCGGTCCGGGGAGCACGACAGGGGCGGCCCCGGCGGAGTAGAACGGGCCGACGGCGACCAGAGCAGGGCCTCCGCTTCTTGAGACGGGGGCGGCGCTAGGCGCCGAGCTCCTCTCAGCGCCCCGCAGCTGCTCAGTGCAGTCGCCCGTAACGGTCCTAACCGCCCCAGCCCACCGGCCGCTCCCGTGGCTGCCTTCTCGCCCCGCGGGCACCGTCACTCCTCCCGCCTCGGTCCCACAGCGCCGTCTCACCGCTCCCGCCGTGCGGGCCGAGCGCGGCCCCGTGCTCTTTCCCGTTCGTCTCGCGGAGCCGAAGGTGAGGCAGCGCACAGGGCCGAAGAGGTCTGGCAGCAGCAAGGCGTCCGACTCGCTCCACCAGGCCGCGCCCAAGCCCGGCTGCCCCGCTGCAGGCACTCACCGGCCACCGCGAGGGCGTGAACAGTCCCGGCGCAGCGCGCTGACAGGGCCCGGCCACCACTCCTGCGCAGGCGCGGACTCGGCAGGCGGGGCCGCCGCGCGCCCTCCCCAGCCTCGTGGCCAGGGACGGTGACGCAGCGGCATCGCGGTGTGACGTCAGCGTGGATCTTGGCGACGGGGCATCGAGGGCTGAGCTGTCGGTGGAGGCTGTCAGCGGCCGGCGCCTAGACCGTGTCGTTCTCGGGCCCAGCCGACCGCCGAGGACGGGGGGCGCTCTGGGGCGGTTGCGCTACACGAGTCCCCAGCAAGGCTGGGGCGGAGGTCACGGTCGGAGTCATCACGTGGCTTCGGTTCCCGCCGCTGGGCTGTTGAGGCTAAGCGAGAGAAACTGGAAAAAGGAAATTTAGGATGGCCGTGAAGTGATGGGTGGTGGAGCAGTGCCTGCGTCTCCCCAGTGCGCCTGGGAGACAGCAGAGCTGGGTACAGGAGTGTGCCCAACCCGGGGTGTTGACTGCAGCTGAACAGATTTGTGACTCGGGATAGGTGACATATAAAATACGTAAGCTTTAAATCGCTGTAAGGGAGAAGTGTTTTAAATTCAAGAATTAAAAGTTTAAAAAATCAGTACGTTTTCGTCCACTCCTTCCACATTGGCTGAAAAGAGGTCTCCGTGATGCCATGTTTTTTTGTCCTTGCACTGTGGCTGAGGCCTCGCACCGTGTTGCTGTCCTGTCTGCGGAGATCTGCAGAAGCCTCTGGTTTATCTCCGAGGGTACGAAAGGAATGAGATAAGTGACTGGGAAGGAACTGGATCCACCAAGGAGAAGCAGAAACACACTGTTCTTACGTTCACTGGTCTTCAATTACCTGTCATTAACTTCTGACCCAAGGAGCTCCTTCCCTGAGCGTGATCCTGGCGATCTGGCAGCGGTGGTGGGCAGCAGTGTCAGCACCGAGCCTGCCGTTGGCTCCTCTGGCTCAGGAGCAGGGCGGCCTGAGAGTCTTCTCTCTGCCTTCGGGGTTCTGCATTCTCTCAAGTCTCAGCATGCGCAAGACGGGCATGTTTGTTTCACTGCACATTTCTCTCTAGTGGAGCAACTAAAGAGATGCTTACATGATAAACACATTTTTTGCCTTTTCTGAGGATTTTCCTCAGTTCTGGGAGGACAGTCTATTGCAATTTATCTAAGTGGAACAGGTTAGGAATACAAATGCAGCTTTCTTATTTAGCAAGCTTACTGTAACAGCTCTACCACCTACTTTTATGTAGGTCAGGAAGTAAGGCCAGGCCTTGGTGTGCTTCACAGTGAGTGGTTTTGCAAACTATGGATAAGAAGGGTGGTGTGTTTTGTGTCATTTTGCCCTATAAAGGAAAGCATTTGAGAAAACCCTACAAATGGCATGTCTTGGTCCAGCCATTAAATGCTTCTTTGTGTACCTAAATAGGTAAGATTGTGCAGGAATCCTCAGGACTTACAGGTTTAACAGAAAAGATCCAAACCAGAAATAAATTCATGCACAGAGATGATGAGATGGCCACATGGCTGGCAAAAAGGCTATGTGACGCAGTACTTTTCAGGGTCACGAAAACACAAGTTTGTTATGTAAAGGGCAGATGGGAGTGTTTTGTCTTTTCCTATTCCACATGTCAGAATGGAAAGCTAGTAGTGGCTGTTACATGCAGCAAACGGAGGAAACCATTTTGTTTCTGAAGCAGATTTGAGTCATTCATTGTGCAATGTGTCCTCTGACCAGCGCGTGGGGATATGTGCATGTACTTGAAGAGAGCGTGACATGCCCAGTACAATTTTTGTGCAGAAAATAAGAAGCATTTTGGTATAACTGGCCTAAAGCATTAAATAAGAAATATAAAAAGCAAGAAACAATATAAAACATTGCACAAAGCCCAGCTTGCCTGTGTAACAGACATAGCTATCTTTATTTAGGAGAATTATTTTAGTGCTGAAATAATTAGGACTAAATTCAAATGTGCCTTCAAGCAAAATATAAGCCATATTTTCATTCCACTAGCTTAGCAGAATTTTCTCTTCTGTGCTAGTGAAGTAATATCCTGCCTGTCGTAATGCCTTGAAAAAACCTTTTCCTTCATGAGGCTGAAGGTACACAGGAGACAGTAGAAGGGGAGTACTTGCTCTTACATATCACTGCTTGGGCTCCCTGCCACTCAGTATAACCAATCCTGCATTAAATCTGCCAAAATACAGCTCTGTAGGTGCAGCGATCAAGAGAACTGTGGCTGAGCAAGCTTGCATCTTAAAAGTTCGTATGTCCATTCCAGCACTGTAAACAACCCCAGTATTTTGCAGTGATGCAAAATCCAGTGAGAACAAGGAGTATCCATCTGGTTAACTTCAGGGAAGAGATTTTTTCTTTCCAAGTGCCTTAGCACAGAGGGTTTCCTGTTACAATTATGGTCTTCTTAGGGATGGTCACAACAAGCAGGAAACTATTTTCAGTTGCCCTGCCATTATTAAAATAGCAATGCTTGGCTACTGCCTGGTGATTGCTGTCAGCACAATGGTGGCTTTTAACGTGTACCCCAGTTAATATAAAAATCATCTAGTGTTAACTAATGTATACTTTATGCTTTCTTATTGGCAAACAACTGTCAGTTAATGCACATGTGTTTTAACATGTCAGTTAAAGCTACAGTGTTACAGCATGAAACTTTCTCTATAGCTCATAACCAGGACTGACTCTGCTTCCATTTTCTCCTGGCAACTGTCTGTACCTTCTTTATCAACATGAATTCCTCATTTCAAACCCCTTTGTTTTACAGCTTGATGTGTCACAGACTGCAGAAAATAAAAGTGGGTGTCCAGAACAGCTGATACCATGAAATTAAGAGAGGTCAGCATTTTGCTGTGAGAAATTACTAACTTTTGTGTGAAGTCTTTGTGGAATATTCTTCATTTAGACAAAGGAAAGGTTTTAGAATGCAAATAGCCTTACAAACAAGGTGTGGTCAGACCCTTTTACGCTATTTCAGTTTGATATTTTATCCTTACATTCTTCACAGTATCAATATTTTTATGTAAGTAATTAATGAAAGTGCCAGCATAAACAGGCAGATGTAACTCACACACACAGAGTATATGTTTTATATGTTCTGCTCCTTGATAGCTGAGCCTGTTCTGGTTCTGTTTGCCCACCCTGCATGATTCTGGTTAGTTAAATGCTAGTTAGTTAATTATTAACTGATGGCAATATGGTGAAAAAAAAAAACAAACAACTGGTTTTGACCCATTTGTGAAAGTAAATCATTGTATAAATACTGAATCATTCTGTGTCTGACTTGAGGCACCTCATTAAGGAAGCTATTTAAGGGTAAGCAAAGTCAAAAACCTGGAACATCCCATTTCCTCATCCGTTCAGGCAACAAAATGTGGCTGAAATAGGCAAAAGAATGCTACTCATAGGATGGCAGAAGTGAAGAAAGTGGAAATGCAGCAAGGACAAGGATGAATCCTGGACAGAAAGACTACAGTGAAGGAAACATGCTGACCTTTATTTTAGGTATGAAACTCATATGCTTACAACCTCCTGTGGATCCGATATCCCCAAGCCCACACAAATTGTAGCTGGCACCCAGAGTAACCACTTTATATCCTGGCAGAAACCAAACAAGTGCCCAGGCACCTGCAGGTTGGAGCTGAAGATGCTGCACATTTCTGAGCATCCTACACAGAGGGTTGGGAGTGCAGCCACTCCTCACATATGGCCCCCTATCCTCCCACTGTGGTGATGCTTCACACTATTACCTGAATTTTTCTGTTACAAATAGATCAGCAGGCCAGGTGCTAACTGAACAGCAGTAAATTCCCATGTAATCTCTTGAGGTTTTTGACTTAAGTGTCAAATGCTGAGAGACCAGTTCTCACGTCGTTAAACTGGGCTTTAGCTCAGGCTGAAATACATCTTCTATTTCAAAGGTTCAGTCCTACAGGAATGCAAGATCAATACTGGAGCCATTTCTGCCCTGCAGAGACCATTTTAAGGACACATCAAACCTCAGCTTATAAAATAGCAGCTCCAAGTGGTGCCACATGCTGCTGATTCTGACATGACACTGTGTCTTTGCATGGCAGGATGATGAAGCACCCTAAAATTAGCCTTCTTACTATTTCGTGAAGAGCAGGCAGAAAGGTAGCAGCATGAACAGAGGAGAACAAAGCAGCCCAGGAGAGGACCAGGACTGAGACTAACACACAGGCTGATCACAACACTTCATGGTGAGCACCCTCGGCTTCTTTACAGATTTCCATGTTGGATTGTTTAGTGTCATTTCTTAAGCCAAGCACAGAGGGGCCTGACTGGGAAAGAGAAAGGTGCTTCTGTAAACAAGGGTAGGGTGGAGGGATCTCTTAGGGTTGTTGGGAGACAGCAGAAGGGAAAACTAACAGTCAAAATTTCACATACGGTCTCATATCTTAGAGGTGTGCTGGGAGTTGGCATTTAATTCACAGAATCAAGTTTGTTGTTAATGCAAAGAACTGGGAATGGAAGGAAAAAACAGTGCTGGTACCAAAACCAGAAACACCCCAGTAAAGCTCCCTCTCTGTTGAACTAGACTGATTTTTTCCTGATAGTCAGCTTTCTTTCCACCCAATTTCTTAGGTGATTAAGTCCTTGGATTTATAAGAAGTAAGAATTCAGAGGAAAAAAAAAATCATCTAAGTAGTAGGAATATAGACGTGAATGTGTTTAGATATGGGAACAGAGAGAGTGAAGAAAAAAGTCATAGATCAGAATAATAATTGTAGATGAGCAGGGGAAAAAAATAAATATAAGGAAGTATTTGAATGTCAGAGGGCACAACAGGTATGAATGAAGTGGATGTTAGGGTTGATTGCTAGGAGAGGAAAGGACACAGCATGTATCTTTAGGAAGCAGAGGACTGTGCCGTCAGCTGGGTGTGGCAGCCCTGTGGCCCTGTGCCTTAACAATTCTCAGGACATGCTGTTTTCTCAGTTTCTGTGATAGGACTACAAAAAAATAGCTGGGAAGAAAATAAGTCTGAGGAGTAAACTGTGACCAATATGTTCAAACTATGTCTAGTTTTTTCTGCTATTAGTTATCACTTAAAACCTAGGGACTGTTTTTCAAGAAAGATATTTCTGTTTAGTATAGGACTGCAGCTTTCGTGATTTAATTCAGAATAAGAGTCAGGATTGCACAGGTATTACTGAAACACAGAGGGGCATGATTCTGTGAGATCTATTTTGGTGCAGTTAGTAAGTGATAGGTATTTGGTATAGCATGGATTGAAATGTGGTGTGAATCGGTGCCATTTGTGTCAACTACAGCACAGGGCATCTCTACTCAAAGAGTGGATTAAATAGACGCAGTGGACAAAGACTCTTGGACAAAGGGAAAATTAGATCTCTCTTGCAGCGATTGTTAAGGAGCTCCACAGACATTATATATGAGCAGTCAGAGCTTGAAGTCCTTGGGTAACTCTGAATTTCCTATGGTATGGTTGGAATAAAGTATTTAAACTAAACCAACACGTTTTTACTTTGGAGATAGAAGGAAAGTGAGCTGTATGAGATAAGCAATCAAATCCTCCTAACTGGGAAAATTTCAGTCACTGCTGCTATCTACACACAATCCCTGTGCAGAGAAATTTACTGACTCCTTGTATTCCCAGAGATCTCCTATACCAATAGTTACTGAGCACCCATTTAGGGATAAAAAATTGCCACAAACTTGTCATCATTTGTGTCTGTTTAGGGGCATTGTGCAAAATGCTGACAGTCTTCTTGCTGGTTTATTAATAGGAGTGATTTAGAAGCTCTTAACTTCTCTCCAGAAAATCTTGAGGCAATGTTTACGCGATGATGTTTCTTTGTTTATTTGGTCTAGCAGCATACAGAAAATTGTTACAATTTAAAACGTCAAGCTTGTGAAGGAATTGCCAAAGCAACTGTGTATCATTTGGAAGCAGAAACAGTAGAGCAGCCACCTGTGCCAAACCTCCATTACATTCAGCTAGCTTTTTATTCTTGGATAGGGAGGGAGGTAGCAATGATTCATCACCTATGTCTGACTGATGAAAACTTTCTTGTTACCAGTGTCAGTAAGCCGCTAGGACACCACGAAATAGGATCACTGAACCCAATCAGAAATGGTTGTTTGACAGGTACTGGTTAGTCCCCACTTAACACATATGCATTTACTTCCATAAAAGAACACAGGGCTATTTCCAGCTTCTGCATAGTGTTCTAGAGCGGCAGAATTACTGTGAACATACACAAACATAAATTTGAAAGTAGTCTTAGGGGTAAGATCCATGAGAGTCAAGACAGATTGTTCCTGACACTGTCTCAGGAAGAGAAACAGCATTTCCATAATATCCAACCAAGACATAGCAGCTTCTGTTCACCCCATGACCCAGTGGATACATGCAAACTCAGACAGATTCCCAGCAGGAAAATCAGCTCGAAACTGCAGTTTCATCAGAAAACACTCCCATAACATTTTTTAGCCAATAGACATGTGAAAAAATATGTTGTGCTTGATGTGATCAGATAATTCCAAATGCAAACAATTCAGTACAAACAATATTGTATGCTTTTAAGCTTATAACAAACTCAACTAGGCAAATTTGCTGTTTAACGGACAGTATCAATATTACAAATTAAATTGCATTAAGTAGCACGAGAGGATATTTTTAATAAAATAAAATAAAAAGCTTATTTGGCCTTAAGCCAAGTGGTTGGTCTTTAACAAACAGCATTAGGATTAAACATCAGTTCTCCTTACATATGATCTTTACTTTTCCTGACCTCTTGCTCGAGTTAGACCCTCTAAATAGTTCATCATCATTATAAACCTGTTTGTGCTATGTTCTGAGTTTATAATAATAACCATAAGCATTAAACCAATCTGTTCATAGCTATAATAATCCACCTGGCTTCCCTGCAAAATTATATTGGACACAAACATAGAAGTCTTTTGTTTATAACCAGTGCAAATAGTCATCATTTCCAATGAGTTATATCAGCAGTGATTTCAGAAATCTAGGCTTTAGCATTAAAATATCTGCATATTTTCATCTCAGATTTATGAAAGTTCTCTTTTGGCTAAGATTCAGGTTAGAAAAGTTAATAGCAGTACCATTTTAAAGCCTTCACTTGAAAACTTCCCACAATTTTACAGCTAATTTTGACTGGATGCAGAACTCATTATTTGCCTAAGTAATCACATAACAAATACTGTTGTTATTTTAGTTTTCCTGACGTTTTCTAACAAAGCCACAACAAGTTGAAAGAAATATCACCTGACAAATAGAATTACAGTATTTTAAAATACACTTTAAATGTACCTATTTTTAATGAGATTTTAAAAGCTCAATAATTACCAATTATGTTTTTAGCTATATTTCAAGAAGCTTACAATATTTTTCATATTTGGGAAATTAAATATTCAAATACCATACTTGTCCCTGCCATTACTTATTTGAACATTCAGTGACCAACATAAATAGAATAAATCCAAGAATTAATACATTAATCATCACATATTTTCCAATGTAAATACTTGGCCACATCTCAGACTCTAGATCAGAGTGTTCCTCACAACTCTGTAGAAGAACTAAAGGTCTTCTCTTACACCACATGAATAGAGGACAAGTGTTTCAAGATTAGTAAATCTTTCCTTAGTTTTTCAAAAAAGGAAAGGAAGCAATGCTACTTAGAGCACTGTTATCCCTCCTTGATAGTTTCAGTGCTACAATCAAAAGGATCCCATGGGAGTACACAAAAGTAGGCCTATCTGGTATTAGAGGCCTCATTCTTAGAATCAAATCACTCATTGGTTCTTAAATTTTAAACTTCATTATCTTCACTAAAGCTGAGAAAACTCCGGAAGTTCTTCCCACTGAGTTATTTGTCCTCCCTGGACAGTAAGTCAAACATTTCCCCTGCTTCCCTTTCCTCTAGGTCAGACCTTCAGACAGTTGTAATTCTAAATGAAAGTCAGTGGAACTAATGCCAGTTAAAACTAGCTAACTCTCAAAATCCACACCTGAGCGTGTCAAGTATAAAAAACATGCAGTGCAGTAAGCAAACCGAAATGCATTTCATGTGAACTCTATCCATCACAGCATGATACCAGCAGTGCTGCCTCCCTGCTCCAGCCCCAGGAGCTTCTCTATTCACTCAAACACCTTAAATCATCTTCAACAGCTCAGTGCACAACAAAAACAAATCTGCTCTATTCAGGAAGAACAGTTTTCATGTACAATACCCATGGATTATGAACATTATGGATGAGACTTTCTAAAGTATATCTCTTCAAAATATGGATTTCAATTTTTTAAAAGGTGAGTGAAAATTTAGGTGTCTGCCTCTGGTCACTCCAGTGTCAAAGCCTTGACTGGTATGAAGATATATAAACTGCTTGAATTAGAATATACAACTGGGTCCACAAACATAACTCCTTAGCTTTTCAAAACTGTGTAGGAAAATTGAAAGTATATCTTTTAACTACTTAATGAAAGCATAGACAAGGCCTTCCTATCCTCTCTTTGAATTTCTAAGCTAGTAAATATACCTTTATAAAACCAATGTTTTCTTGATTTACCACGTTGTCATTATTTAACATTAAGCATAAACTTTAAGAGCATTATGTCTAAAAAGAAATTCAAATACAGTTTCCACAGCTCCACACCACTGATTAAGCATGCCAAAAAAGGTTTCATTGTGCTTTAAAAGGACTTTACTAATAAGATTAAATGAAAAATACTTACCATAATATTAGCATTTTCTTTCAGAGTGTCACAGTTTGGAGCCTTCCAATATTCTTCCTTATCTCAAAGGAAAAAAAAAAAAAAAAGTAGGACATTTAAAAGGCATTTTCAAAGGCACCTTCTATTGCTTAAAGTAGTATTTTGACTATTTGGAAATTAGAGAGTTCTGGAGACTGACAACTGCATAAGCAGAACCACTGGCTTGAATGTAGCCTGGAAAAGCAGTTATAAACATTTTTAGGTTATTTATTTGAAATTAATTAGAGGAATGAATTAGTTTCCTGAAAAAGCTGGGTCTTCCTCTATTTCTCTCTTTCTCTGTCTTGCATACTTGTGAAAAAGTCATGTTTGGCATAGTTAACAATCTGCATGGCGAGCCAGAATGGGCAGTACCTCCTTTTGTTGCTCTGAGGTAATTTTCTGGGTCACGATCCTTCCTTTGGTAAGTGAGCTCACATTATCGGAGTATCACTTGTTCCTTAGCTAGACAGAGTGACTCTGACACTACTCATTTATTTTAAAACTGATTCTGTCAGTAAAGGTGTATTGTAAACAAATGAGGCTTTTAAAGCTCCATCAGTATCTATAGAAACAATTTTTGCAGCGCATCTTCATATACATTTTTACTGTTACAATATAAGTCAGTGTAAAATTACAGTTAAAAAAAAAAAAGCAACATTTAAAGCAGGAAGGTGACTCAGTGGCCTGAGGGTAGGCGTTCCAGAGGGATGAGGCATGGTAAGTGGCAGAGTCTTCAGGAGGGGCTGGTAAACTGATCTCAAGTGTGGAGAGTAAGGCGACACACTGAAATGCTGGCAAAACAGTAGCTATTTATTAAATCAGCCACCTACTGAAATTCAGAGTTTGGGAATGATAGCTTAGTTATGTTTTTGTTACAGAATGGCACTTTTTTACTACAAAGGAGGAAAATTTTATAGCTATAGAACTTGCCCAAAGCTGTTTTCTTCCCTTGGCTGTACAGACAGCTGGGCATTCAGTGCTTTCTGACCACTGTACACAGGGAGTCAAATAATGGCAGCTAGCACTCCTGCTCCTAGCTACAAACTGACAAGATGATTCCCCAAAGACCCCACAGTCCATTTCTGCATTTTATTTGTTGGCACAAAGACTGCCATGCTTTTCTACTACAACCATGTGGCTAGATGGTTGGTTCCCTGTAAGCAGGGAGCTGCTGTGGCCCTTCAGACTGACCAGTTCTCAGTTCATCCTGTTGCACCATTGCAATATACTGTACAAAGTCTCTCTTCTCCATGGAGAATGCATCTATCATATTTTAGCCAACTGTTCTTAAACCATGCTCTCCTGCTTCCTAATCCAAACATGTTGAGTTCTTGTCTTTAATTAGCTCCTGTAGACATCTCACTGAACTATGAAGTTGCTGTCTTCCCAACCTTATCCCAGGCCTGACTAGTTGAGGTGATCCAACAACCACAAGTTCAGAAATGATCTAACTGCCATGTACACCACTAGGAAACCCCTGACACTCTCATCTGAGTGTGCTTGGAAAGCAAGTAGGCTTACAAAATTAGTTTTTAAATGTTGACTTCCCATGAATGTCCTTTCCTTGTTACCTCTGGCAACTATCCTTTGAGACGTTCTTATGATGGGTGTATCTTGTATAATCTTGACACCCAAGTTATTGAATGTCATGTATTAAAATTCTGTCTAGAGCTGATATTCTTTACACCTTTAGTTGTATATAACAGGAGTGGAAGCCTCTGGTGCTCAAAACACCAGACATTCAGTCTGGGTTTGATTACTCTGAAATCCTAAAGGTCCTGATCTGTGCTACCATTAGGCTGAGATGCCTCAGGCTCCTGTCAGCCACCTGGCTCTTGCTGTAGGCCGAAGGATATCTGATGTAAACCGAAGAAACAGACTGGAAAGCCACTATACCTCCGACTATGTTTTCTTCATTACCATGCAACTCACAGTAATCAGCTTGCCACAAACAACAATCAGACTTACTTTGCTCTTTATGTTAAAAACACTTACAGATAGGCTCTTAGTGAAGTCTTTCAGCTTTTTAAGGGTTTTAGCATTTCTTTGTAAGTAACCTGCATGAAATTCTGCTCTCTCTTCTAAATGTGCAATGCCATTTAAGTGATAATAGGGACTGCACTGTAAATTTGTTTGACAAATGTGGAATTGGAAATAGAAACTGTGTCGTTACAAAACACAACTCACTAGACTGACTCTTAACCCACTTTTTAAAATACAATCCATAATGTGGTGTTATGTTTGTGGTGTTGTGTTTATCTCAACCCCAAGTCAAAAGCGTTCATATGTACGACCCTGTCTCAGGACCACAGTGGTTAACAAAGGCATATAGTGTAGATGTCAGCTCTGCTTAAAAGCAAGCATACAAATAGCTACTGTGAGAAAAAAATATTAAAATCCTGTTATAATTTAAAAAAAAGATAAGTTCAAATAAGCAAAAGTACATAAAGTATCTTTTACTTCAATAATGTAACTATTTCTTTTCCCTTTAGATTTAATTAACAATTTACTTCCACTCTTTGTACCAGTCCTTCTGACACCCTCTTCAGTTGGTATTGCTCATGACTACAAACGTCCTTTTTAGATGTTTTGGATATGTATGTTCTGAAGAAGCCAGGTAAAATGGATAGATCTTTACCTACTAGGGTATAACCCAGTGTTATCTGAAAAATAAATTAGACAAGCCTCAAAAAGGGGGAAAGCAAAACCCAGAAAAGAACATCAGAAGTACAAACCTGTGTTTGGCTTAGCGCCCTCTCTTGCATATACTCTCAGAAAACCAACTCCATTGTTGTATCAGCTACAGCAAGATTGGGCAAACTTGTACCATCATCTGGCTGAGTTGGAGACCTGAAACAGCACTGCAAAATTAGTTTTGTCTTGTTAAAAACAAGAAGGAAAGACATGAAAGACAAGAAACGAAACAAGGAAATAAGAGGAGAGGGTCATAGTGGGAGTGCAAATCTCACATATCACAAAGTGTCACAGATTAAGCGAAGACAGTAGAACTAGCATTTCCAGATACCATTTAATGGTCTGCTTTGGACTAGTCATGTCTTGCAATCAGGACAGTGAAATCCTATAGTGTCAGACTGCATTCTGTCATTTCTGATGGCACTGGGAGTAGTAAACCTGACTGTAAGTCTCACACCTTACAATCAAGACGGGTTTCTGGCATCAAATCAAGCTTCCTCTTGCTTCATTTGGCCAAAACAGTTTCTGGGTTATTAATTTAAATCCATTGAGCATACACACTTTATAGCTGAACCCTAGAGAGAAAATAATCCACTTTAAAATTTGAAACCTAGCAAATAGAAAAACCCAGCTGCTTGCGGAATGTTATTGCTAGCTCTACTGTCTTCACTTAACCTGAGACACTGTGATATTGTGAGATTTGCGCTCCTCATGGCCTTCTCCTTCCCTGTCTTTTTTTATTTCCTCACTTAATTTTATGTCTTTCATTTCTTCTTTTGTAGAATGTCATTGTTTACAGATGTCCACTTAGGACAGGAATGTTCCCTACAAAAGGGAGAATGCAGGAGCACCTAATAAAATATTTGTTCTCCGGGGAACAATAAACTGGCTGTGAACAGACACTTTCTGCTAACTCTTTTGTACTACAGGCACCTTTGCGAGCTGACCAAGTTCTTTGAAAGGCCAATATTGTACAAGATAGTATTGGCCAATGGACAATAATGCACAAGGGGAAAATGTCGTAGTTTAAAATAAGCACACAATGTCCCCCATATTTTACAGGCAGGGAATCCACCACCTTAAAGAAACTGACATTTTAACAACTGAGTACAAGTTTTTTACAAAAAAAGAGATTTTACAAACCCCCTTTTACAACTATCATCAATCACATCAACTATTTCATGTTCTGGGGATTATCTCTCTGTTTTATAGAAATCTTTATAACATTTTCCAGCTGTACTATTTCTTCTGCAATAAAGCAAAAAAATAGTGCTGTGTATTTTTTGCAATTGATTAATTCTGAAAAGCAAATAGATGGGACTGGGAAGGACATTGGGTGGAAGTGGGTGAGGACAGTACAAGAGATTGTGACTATGGATGACTGAAAGATTGATTGCATTACTGTGCTTATAGCTAACTTTCTGGAAAAGTCTGACTCCTATTGATATTTGTGACATGAGATCATTGGCTTCATTAGAAACAGCATTGGTCCCCATAAATTACTGGTATATTTAATCTAAATCATTAAGGAGACCAGAACATTCTGTAGTAACACTCAAGCAATCCCCATGTGAGTACTGCCCTGTTAAATGATAAAGCTGGTTTGGGCTGGGTGAAACAGAAATAAGCACTGAAGGAATGTCTCAGCGTTACTTTTTGTGCTTTCTACAGAAAAGACCGACTGCATCTGTCATCCATCTGATTTGTCTCCACTTCTAAAATTAGAAAATTAGAATTTGAGCTAGAATCACACAATACCTGGCAGGCTAATGCTGAAACATGCTACATGATATCCAATTTGTACTATCTTACACAGGGTTTGCAAATCACTGCTGAACTAGAAACGCCCATAAAATTGGTTTTAACACTAAAAAAAAAAAAAAAAAAAGGCTATAAAATAATAAATGTCTGTAATCTAAAAGGGAAACTGGGCTTGCCACTGCTGTTCAAATTGCTAGACTTTTAAATATAATTCCTCAAGCAGCAACTAGTCACTGATATCACTGCTATTGTTTGAAGGTATGGAGAAACTCACTGCCCACAGAATAGGTGAGTATCACTGGGCTAGTATAACGAAAGACAAAGAGGACCCCTTATGAGTTAGCACTGGTTGTTCAACCACTGAAATGGTCACTGCCCTGCTAAGCCTCCCTTCTGAAGTTATTCCTTCAGCCCATTAAAGCAAACTTGTCTAGCACACTACTCCACAC
>VWZE01013354.1:153405-196162 GCA_013396675.1 Eubucco bourcierii
GTGATCTATAGAATATATCAGCTGGATCTGACTCAGCTCTCTGGCCTGTCCCTTGCACACATGGCAAAGCAACCTGTATTTGCCCATCAGCCAGCACTTTTAGTACAGTCACAACCTGTAACATGCACATCATTGCCTATATTTTGAACCATACTGCAAACTCCTTGTATTGATTTAAAAATTAAGCAAAGAGATGTATGAGCTGTTCCTCTGGCAGACGCTGGTGGCACTTTGTAACACCCCAGAAAAAGCATTCTGAGTGCTATTATGTTCTTCTGAAACAATGACAGAACAAAGGGAAGAGGACATTCCAATGAGCTTTCATTACCAGAGACACTGCCATATGAGAAAGTACCACAGCTACTCTTGTGAGCAAAGATACCTGAATCTATCCAGACTCTTTCAGATTATGAAACACGGCAGAGCAGGTTCTGGTTATAGATGTTAGGCAATACTCCATGGTGGCATGGATTGCTGACAGAGATTGATCAGCTCCAGAAGGAAGCATAATTGTGGCACACTGACTTGTGCTTCATTGGTTTCTCTGTGACTTCATCATCTTGTTCTGACTCTGCACATGTTCCTTGACCGGTGTGGCCACACTGCACAGTTCCATCATTGATAAATTTGCATTTTCCCTAAAAATTCAGATCAAGTTCTAATGGTCGAATGAGTTAGGAAGCATCGCCAGAGCTACAGTACCATTTTACATACTTACAGCAGAAACTCTCACTACCTTCATCTCCCCACAGGTACCCAGACAGCTGCTGTGTGCAAACTGACTGGAGTTCCTCTCAAGGTGGCTTGGTTTAGTCCAGTTGAGCATAACTAAAATCAGAGCCACTTCACAAATGAGCTGTAAAAACATATTGCCACAAAGTGTTTCTCTGTGGCACGAATGCCTTTTTTTCCCTGTCAGTTGCACTGCTGATGTTCACAGAATCACAGAATTAACCAGGTTGGAAAAGACCTTAGGTCATTAAGTCCAACCTATCACGTAACCCTTCTAATTAACTAAACCATGGCACTAAGTGACTCATTCAGCTTCCTTTTAAACACCTCCAGGGATGGTGACTCCACCACCTCCCTGGGTAAATCACTCTTTCTGTGAAAAACTTCCTAACATCCAGCCTAAACCTGCCCTGGCACAGTCTGGGACTGTGTCCTCTTGTTCTGTCACTGGATGCCTGGGAGAAGAGACCAAACCCCACCTGACTACAACCTCCCTTCAGGTAGTGAAGAAGGTGTTAAGTACCTCTGCCTTTTCCTCATCTGTAGTTACTACAGTCCCCTCCTTGTCCAATAGAGTGGAGGTTATCTGTGACCCTCTTTCTGTCAATATATTTATAAAAACATTTCTTGTTATCATTGACAGCAGTGGCCAGTCTAAGTTCTAACTGGGCTTTTTGCCTCTCTAGTTTTCTTCCTATACGACCTGGAAACATCCTTATTTTTTTCCTGAGTTATCTCCCCTTCTTTCCAAAAATGAAACACTCTTATTTTTCCTTAATTCCTTCACATGTTCCTTGCCCATCCAGGCTGGTTGTTTTCCCTGTCAGCTCCACTTTTGGCACATCAGTACAGCCTGTTCCTGCCCCTTCAAGATTTCTTTCTTGAAGTAGGTCCAACCTTCATGCACTCCTTTGTTTTTAAGGGCTTTTTCCCAAGGTACCCTTCGAGTTAGTTCCTTGAATAAGCTGAAGTCTGCCCTCCAAAAGTCCAGTGTAGATGTTTTGTTGATGTCCTTCCTAGCTTCACTGGTTCATCTTGGTGCATGTGTTTTTTCTTCTATGGACTGCTTGAGGCTCAGTCTGGTTCCATGTGTATGGCTCTGTGCTGGCTCTGGGTGTTCTGGTTCTGCATTCATCCTCTCTCTGATTTCAGCCCAATGAAATGTCAGCATCTCTCAGTTGTATGCCTTTTGTTCTAAAGTGCCATTCCTGCTCAGAACACAATTTTGAGATTTTTCCAGCTGTCTTTCATCACTATCTTCTTTTATAGGTATCTAACTAATCAGGATGCCCTGTAATACATGTCCCAAAGCTTACTGCCATCTTGCAGCTGTCAACACTATTTCCAGCACTAACCTCTAAAGCCAAAATAAACCTTTGTACATGCATAATTCTGTGCTTAAGGTAGCTTGAATTGGAGAATGTATTATTCCAAACTAATTAAGCAAATAAATACCATATGCTAGGCACATGACACTGATCTATATGTACTATGAACTGTAGCAAGCCTGTATTCACAAGAGAAGTGCAAATCTGCCCCAGTTATTCCAGGACAGGAAAAAAAAGGTAGAAAAAAAAAGGTAGATCAATGTTGTAAAAAAGTTACTTCTTCAGATCTTCAGGTGCCTTTTCTTTTTTATGTTCTAAAACTCTGCAATACTGTACTTTAGATGGCTTCTTCCAGCACCAGCCATAATCACAGGCTTCCTCAGGCTGAAGAATATGACTCCTGAAAGACAGTACAAGCTTCTCATACAATTCTGTCTAATAATTGTTGTCTACTGAATAATTATCCACCCATCTTATTTCTCAGTTACTGGTTCAGCACGTCATTAACAGGATTGTATTAATTTCATTCTAATAGCTACAAAATCAAGAAATTCCCACCCATGATAGATCCTGGAGGCTTACAATTACAGTCTGGTGATCCTACTGTGGAATAAGAGCCAACTAGCCATGTACAAAGTTCCATTTTAAGACTCACTCCTTCTGCTTGTAAAAGTACTTTGGGCTTTGACAGACAAGATCTGGAGGGAATTAGTGCTTGTGTAATTTATTCTAGGACACTACGCCTTCTCCTAGGGAAGCTGATGTTCCCTTCTGCCAGCCAGCAAAGACAAAAGGACATAAAGCTGGAGGTCATGATATCTGAAAGTGTTGGGATTTTTTTTTTAGTGCTCAGCAGTGAAAAGCCTCAATTCAGTGTCTTCTACAAAGGCAGAAAGAGGACCAACAGTATTTTCCTGGGCTTTATGCTGTTCTTTGCCAACTACTGAATGTGAAATTCTCCAGTGTTGCTCTCTGAAGATGACAACTCTGCAAGACCTGGAACATTTGCTGTATATGCTCTCACTTCTGGTGTTTTCTGCAAGTTTTGTCCTTGCACCACCTGCTGTTACAACGGTCAGTCAGTCTGCCACAGGAAAGGCTCAGAGCTTCTGTTTCTCAATGCTGTACCCTTAGCTCACTCGTTGCACAGATTATTCAACGATTTTGCAATTCTAGTATACAAAACTATCAAAGTGGAAAAGTTCTGCTTTTTTTTTTTTTTTTTTTTTTTTTTTTTTTTTANTAGTGCTTTGGATTGCTTAATTTTGCATGTCATACACAAAGAGCAGTTCACAGCTCAGCAAGACTGCATGCACATTTTATAATAGTTGCAATTCAGCAGAAGGCCATGTACAGTTATTTTACCAGACATGTCAGACTATTTTCATGATTCAGGCCTTGTAGCCTACAGATGTACAGATACTGTAGTGTCCAAGCCACAGCAGCATGTGGTACAGTATCAACATGCAGTTCCTGTCAGCACTGTATGGCTCACATCTACTGTTACAGATATATAAAGAATACATTGGAGCTCTATTCTAGGGATAATGTTGCATTAGACATCACCCCACCCACAAAATGTCAAACTTCTCCCCAGAAGTGCCTAACCTGTCCTCAGAAGAAGGGCTTCCTTCACCATACAACTTTTCCATATCACTGAAGAGCCCACAGCACAAACTAATCCTCACAAAGTATTCTGACAGTGACAACTTACAAAAAGAGAGACAAAGAAGAGAAAACTGCCTTCAGTGCATCGGGAAATTGTTTGTAAAATAATTAGTTTTACCACTGATTTTTCACTCTACTGTGCCTCATAAAACATCTTTCTGAAGGACTACATCCCACAGGATAAACTTTTCTAGCAAAGGTGCACACTTGCAAATTTCTGTTTTGAGAGAACTGGGAGAAGGTCAAAAAGCCAGCTAATGACATCATCAGCTGTGGAGAGGCATATACATCAATTATCCACAATAAATGCATTTTAGTGATCTTTTAAAACTGAAACTGTGATGTTCATTTTTAATCAACAGTAAAGCAGCACTTTTGGTAAGTCATACTGTTTAGAATTATAGATTATTTTCTTTAGCTGATGTATCTTCACATTTTCCAAGTGCTGTGGTAGGTTTAAGTCACTCGGGTCTTCATAGTAGCTCAAATTTACAAAACAAAATTCTATATAGCAGCAGGATTTCTCTGCATACACTTGGACTATTTAGAAATTATTCCATATATGTTTATAGTACATCTAAGTTTCTTTACCTCTTTTAATTACTTAATCCCACACAATTATTTCTGTGCAATCAGTAACAAGTTTAGAAGTTCTAACTTTTTGAGGATTTGTAGTTACGGGCCACCCTTAAGGATTTCTGCATTGTTGCCGTGTGTTTATTAACCCAAACAGTTCGAAGAAGCCAGGAATATTTTACTATTAAATCAGATGTGCTTGCTGAGTTTGCCTTTAGAGTTACAAAACTTACACACCGTTACAAGCCGATGGGTTTCCCAGTGACTTTAACCTTTGAGTTCTGATCAAAACATAAAGACAACAGCAGTAACCAGTAATTTGAAGAGGCTGAAGTCTCAACCAGCTGAGGAAAGTAATACAATGCCACTCCAGTGCCTCTTGGATGAATCAGCAAAAGCCACCTAAGCATCTATAGGGGCTGTTTGATCAGTGAGGACAAGGCAGTGGGTGCCCATAGGTGCTGTCAGAGCAGTGGATTCCCTGTCCAATGAGGTGGAATGCTCCGCGGGCACATGGTTTACGCTGCTCAAAATAACTTGGGACCTGCAAACTGACAAATGCTCTGGTGGTGACAGGTTGCCCAGCTTCTCACAGCCATCCTTGTAATAACGAAGGTTAACTTCCTTCACCGTATGGACTCATAGCTGCTTCTGTTCCTGAGGACACCAAGAATTCCCTTACTTCCTTAACTTTAATCTCACACTTCTGGATAATTGTCTTCACTACTAACTGCCAGGGTTGGGCAGCAACATCTGGAGGAATTCAAAAAGGTAATGCCTCAACTCGACATCGGTCTATATTTTGATTTTGCAGCATGGGTGTAGAAGGGTTTGTCGAGCATGGATATTTGCATGTTAATTACTGCTGGTAAGACTTATGCAGGGAACGTGTAATTTTTAAACAGACTGACTTAAATTATGCTGAGGCATGTGTGGAAGAGAAATTATGTTCTCCAGCATTCTAAAGGGCTTGAATAGTATTGGTCGGGTTCTTAAAAGTCCTGGGAGCCTGTCTGACTCCTTCAAACAGTCAGTGGAAAATTGCAGTGACCGGAAGAGTTCCTTGCTGCCACTGCATTCTTCTTCCTCCATATTTTCCCTCCACATTCTGAAATAGTGACATTCTGGTATTCAGCCTTAAACCAAGATGCCATCATTTAGATTTGCTTCTTAAACAAAATCAAAATTAATTTAATGTGACCCCATAGTTAAACACTTTCTATTTATTTATTCTGTCGTGTAAAATGACCCCACTGGCTATATTTAGTGCTGGAAGATCTGCTCTCTGGATTAATGTACACAACAGCTGCAGAAACAGTCCTGCTAGAAGGGCATAGCTCTCACCCTTGAGATCTCACTATCTCCCTCGCTCTTTTTCTCTCTCAGGAAAGTATTTGACTGTCAGTAGCAAATGTTTGGCCCAATATATTGCAACATTAAGCAGTAATCAGAAGCCATCTTAAATTTTACAAAATAATATGTCAGCAATTGACAAGAGAACAGAGTAGCTCTAGCATTTACGTCAGTAGAATGTTATACAAATTATGCTGAAGACACAGATTACTTTATCAGGAGTTTTGTTTTGGTCCTGAGGTTTACATTGCTGAAGATGCTCTAGAATTTCAGGGTGGAAACAGTATCAGCAAATGTTAATAGAGGAATTTCATAAACTTCCACTCTTCTCCCTCTCCTACACCTCCTGAAGGTTCCTGAGGTCAGGATATTTCTTTCTTTTTGTCTTTCTCTTTTTCTTTCAGAAGGCGGCAACAAAACTAAAGAGCACTAGGAAGTGTGCTAGTTCCTGTGGTTGAGCAGAATGATATTTACTTATCAGAAATTATTTATAACCATTCAGGAGTTAGGTTTTGTTTTTGTTTTTGACAGACTACCACAGACAAAGGAGAGAGCTACATGCTCCATGCTGATTTGCTATTTCAGTGCATTCTTTAGAGATTTTACAGCAGGTCTTACTGTGGGACTGAAAGAATGCTTCTTACCAACAGCTGCAAAGAACTAGCAGTCTAGGTATATTTATAAGGAAATACAACATTGAGATGACTTGTTTAAAAGTGACACAATACCAGTAATTGAACAATGCAATGTAAATTCTAATGCACCTTTTTTTATAAACAGTAATCTCCTTCAGGGACAGGTAAATTAATTCCACCTAAAATAAATCTCATTTAAACACTGCAGTTTGAAAATAGGATTCAAATGTGAAGGCTTTTACGTTACAACATTCTTAGGGAAGACTGACAAAAAGAAACAAATACCCTGAAAGTGTGAAAAAAAGAAAGGCGCAACTGAAAAACTTTGAGGGAATAAATGCAAGACAGATTTCTTTTGTGTCTAATTCAAGGCTTGAGTTCCCCTTTTCACTACCAACCAATATTTGTATGAAAACTGAATCTCATTTTCAAAACAAAACAGCCCAGAATTTGGAAATTACAAGGCAAAATGTTGTGCAAACGCCATGTAGTTTGCATACCTCTGCTTTCCAGGCTTTTCCTTTGTTCAGTCTGTGCTCGTTCTGTGTGGGTGCACAAGCAGTCAGGTATCCAGCCTTCTGACACGTGTGATTCCCTTAACATTGGTGCCAATTGCACTCACAGACAAAAGAAAGACTTTTGCTCAGTGTTTTAAGTTGTGCAAATTCTCATTACATTAATTTGTTTTGTCTAGACTGAGCCCATGCAATACTCAGTGACACTGAGAGCTAAGATATAGCTTCAGTCCCACTCCAAAACTTTACAGCAGTCCTCAGCCACATGCATTTGTGATGTTGTGTGCTGCTCACAGGTACTGTTAGCAGGAACAATAGAAATGGCATATTTTAAATCATTTGGGACACAAGTGCGTTGTCGTACATTTGCAGCTTCAGCCAGGAAGGGCTTGAGGAGTGGCACGCCCACACTTGGACCAGGATAAATGAATATTGTTGCCTGTTAGTTACGTTTTCCATTGAGGACTTTTTAATATATATTTGGCACCAAATTGTGGAGCTCTGCTGTATCTTTTAGGCCTTTCCTATAAACTCTTTCTCATATGGTCAGTCTTTGAAGGAAACTGACTGATAGACATTCTTTGAATCGATAAAAACTTACATCATGAGCACTTGAAGTATGACACTCAGAACTTGTCATGACATCCGACCCCGGCCTTCACAGAAGGATGGAGAAGCACTCCAGGCAGGCCTCAGAGAGAGCAATCACCCATTTTCCTTTTTGATCTCCTGATTTAAAAATCAGAGTATATTTAATTCAGTTTCAATTTGACTTTATGTGGAGTTTCTTCAAGATATTGTTTACCTTGCATTTCAAGTCACTGAGAAAGCAAGGGGAACTTGAGACACAGGTAAGAATAGGTCTCAGTTTTCATTTTGAGAACTACTATGGGATGATATTAATTACAAAGAAAGAAAAAAAAGACTTTGTGATCAGATGAAAAAGAAAAACAGTAATTTAATTACATAATGAAATGCTGACAAAGTTAAAGAACTTTGAATATGCATTTTCCCTGAAGAAGAGTTGAATATTTTGTACTGCTTTGAGTGCTCAGTATTGTAATACTGAGGTCACAGGCCAGGGCATGACTGCAAGCGCACACAAACCTCCGACTGTGTCTTCTGCAGAAGGACTTAGAGAGAGGATCTATCTCATCCCATTTCTGAGATGACTATTCCAACTTTTGTTTTTAATTTGTAGACTATGTGATTATGCTGACAGCAGGAGAGGGAAGAGACATTAGGGACAAAATAGAGTGGTAAGAGAGAATGCATTTCAGCTCTCACATTTCTAGAACCAGAAGGACAAATATCACTGTTTGCTTGCAAAATAGGTGCTCTTAAGGCTCATTAAAGTTCCTTAAAGCAAAATAAGTGCTTTTAAGGCTTTAGCATTTGCACAATTGAGTCTGACTCAAATGCCTGTGGGTGAAATGGTGAACACCTCTAGACAAGAGGAAGAGAATTGTGTTAGAGGAGACCAAGATCACTACTTAGTGCAGTCTAGGTAGATCCTCTGCTACAGAAATCTGGACTCAAAATATTCCCAGCTCCTAATCACTTGCTTGTGGATTAAGATTATTTACCTAATCATCACAAAATGTTAAATGAACATGTTACGTGTAAATACAATTTATTACTTCAGCATAGTATTTTTAACTAAATATAGTTTATAGATCACTGTGTATAGACAATTCAATATTCTCTTTCAAATGAAAATCCAGATAGCAAGTTCAGTTAAAAATATTTTAGAAGTAGCTTTACCAGTTAAGGTCCCAGTTCATTATCACAAGTGTTTAAAAGATGAGGCATTGTTTAACTTCAAAGCCACTAAGTTTATTACAAATAGTGACATTTCCCCATAACTCTACATAGATTTTTTTCCCCCTTCTTTCCTCCATTTAACTTCCTTCTTCTTTTTTTTTTTTTTTTTTTCCTTTCTCCTTTTCCCCCCTTCATTTTAGAAGGCAACTATCTTTTATAGGTAAAACCTTTTTTCCAAGGTTTAAGATTCAAGCTTGTAGGGAAAAAATTTGCATGTTACCTGAAAAGTGTTCACAAAATTTAACTGCATGTCATTTACAAATGAAGGGGCTCCAAGGCAGGAGTTAGTGATTCTGCCCACAGCTACAAGTGAATCCTGAGCAGTTGTTCCAGATCTATTGTACGATGTGTCTAAGGGCAGAAGTTGGACTATTAGAGGTTTTGGTTACAGAAAAGGCTCTGAATCTACTTATTTTTTTCTGAACAGAAGCAGTAGTAACTACACATCAGTTACAAGAGCAGTTAAAAAAACTCCCTTGAACAGCAGACATTTACCTGAAAGCAAAGAGCAGCAGGGTGTGAAGATGCTTCAAAATACCAGCACCACCATTTTTTCCCATTTCCTACTATTTTCAGAAGTATATAACAGTGAGCAAGAAACAGCTACCAGTCTCCTTTAGACTTACAGTCAAAGAGAGTTTTAAGGTCTAGATTTTATAAAATAGATTCAAGATGGAAGAAATTGAACACATACCTAGAACGTAAAAATATTTTTTTAAAAACATCATATTGAAAAATATACATAAAGAAGTAGGATGTTACCTAAAAGTGGACATAATCTTTAGCCTGCTTGTTCTTAGAGGGACTTTGTTTCCTTAAGCAGTTGTTACATTCACAGACTTGGAGGCTCTCTGTATTCAATCATTTAATTACTTGGAAATAGGTACTTTGTTATCTGACTTTCTTGAATCATTACAAGGAAAGGAATTTGAAGCTACTAATGTTTTTAAAACAGGGAAAGTAAGCCACCATGTGGTACACAGCTTTCTAAATACAGTTATTAAAAATATCTCACAATGACACACCCAAACACGCAAGACTGCTAACCTTAGTCCTTTGCTCCAGCCTAACCTCTCCTGTGTCTGGAGTCTCTAGGTCTGCCTGCAGCAGCTACAGCTTCTGAGTAGGCAGCCACAGAAGCTGTGACAATTGCAACTGCTAATTGAGAATTCCTGCAAGCACCTATGAATGTAATTGTGATCATTAAATGTCTGCAACACAAACTAATTGTCAGCTCATCGTCACTGTAATTCTATAGCTGAAAACCATATAGCTGTTAGTGTTCAACAGCGTTTGGGTAAATACAATTAAATTAACACCAAAAGGATGTAGGCTTTAATATCTGCTCAACCTTCTCGTTTCCAAGCACAGGTGCTGAGCAGAGCATCTCTTGATAAGTAAAGGCCACAAAGGTACCATTATGTAGAGGAAGTAGTAGCACTTTGCTGGTTGTTCTGACACTGGACATTCATACACAAGCAGTCTCAATAAAAACAATGGTAACTTGAAAAGCTAGACAGGAACAACGTGCACTGAATTAAATGGTCAAATGCTTTTTGCATTGAATCTGCAGATAACCTCTTTATTATGGTACAGAGAATGAGTGTTTGAAATAAATATCTTTAGGGCATCTGGCACTCAAAGATGTCTCTAACCACATAAAACAAGGGATCTGCACTTAGATATATCTGGGATTCCCTTCAGCTTTGCTGAGATGTCTCTACTGCTGTTTTCTTAGGAAAAGCTCAAATTCTTTCAGTGATGATTCAGCAGTGGGTCTAACAAGACTCAAAACAAGAGGAAATGAAAGGTTTCAGGGTCATACTCTTCAAACTTCCTGCTGTGTGATTTTCTTCCCTTCCATGTAAGGATTTTCACATTCAGCCACTGACAAAGCAAACTATGGAAATGAAATCTATCTTTGTGAATATTTTATCCCAAAGATCACTTGGCTAATAAGAGAACATTGCCTTAAATGCAGGCTCTTGGAAACTCAAAAGTCTCATGTAATTAGGTGGCTAGCAGAAACTGACTAAGCAAACTGAAGTTCATCCAGTCAGTTTTGTTCATGGCATCCTCTGATGTCTCTCAATGTAACAGCTGCCCAAAGTCACTGCTATTAGTGTTCTAGGAAAGCAAAAAACTGTTGTCCTCAATGCGCTCCTTTGGTGCTGTAGTTAATGAACCAGTCAAGAGTGCTGAACTGCTGATTGGTGGAGTCAGTTACCCCATTCTCAATCCTAAATAACACCAGTTCAGACCTATTGTTTGCAATTCCTCCCCTTCATACTGTTTCAGCATGAGGCAGTTATTTCCAGTCTGCAATATTATTGGTGTTTTCATTAACACCACAGATTGCTCTCTACCATGTTTTCACTAGAGTTTGTCCTTATTGCTTACACAGAGTTATCTGCAGAATTATCTGCACTTACCTGCTCAATAGAGATATCTGCAATTACTGTATACATTTGCTAGCTCTGTGATATGACAGCAGTGTGCCATGCACTGCCACTCACTGCCAATAAACATGGTGGGGACCATGGGATAACTGCTGCACAGCAATAACAACAATACTGTTCCAGAGGCTCAATCAGGAAAACAGAAGGCTCAAAGCATATTGAGGCAAATTCCATGTCTCAGTCTGAGCAATCCAGAAAGTCAGGCTGAATTAAATTCAATGCTGAATTAAAGGCTAGATCTTAATTTCGGTGCTAGGAATCCCACTTTGGCTGTAGAAAGGATAAATCATTATTAATTTTCATTAATCAAACCTGTAATAGCACAGTTGCTCCTCTGGTGATACATTTTTGCTCACTAGCAAGGTAGTTTAATAGATATTTTAGAAAATCTATTTAATACACCATACCTGCTTTCTAGCCCAGAGACTCTGTCAGGCTGTATGCTTGGTGTCATTTGAACAAAAGCTGTTGTCATTTGATTCTGAAATCTGCATGGCTCAGCCTTCCCAGTGCTTCATTTGTTCATCAGTCCTTTATAGGCCTTGGAGAGGATAACTTCTTGTAGAAAAGAAAAAAAAAAAAAGAAAAAAAAAGAGGCTGGACGTCTCTCAAGGCATAAGCAAAGCATAAGTGATGATTCTAACTGGACTGTCTGATAGCCTCACAACAACATTTGATGAAACACAACATTAGAAATATCACACCATTCAACAGTAGCCAAGCACTGCCTCGAAGTGCTACATTTGACAAGTACCCAACTTTTTCCTAACAAAAAATGGAATAAAAAGTTATCTTCTACACAAGATGAAAATAGGAAAGAGTTAGATATAATATTCTGAACCTGGGTGAACTCTAAATAAAAATTATGACTATCTAAGGATTAAGAATTTGGCATCAGATTCACTCGCATCGATATCTTGCTTCCCAGCACAAGAAGGGGCAATCTGCTCCCTCTTCTGCTCTGATGACCAGAAGGAAAGAAGTTGTTTCAGCTCCTTTGCTGGGGAACTGTTGGTTTTCTCTCATTCACAACTGCCAAGTACCCTGAGAGAAGCAGAGATAGGGCTTTCAGTGATTTGTCCATTTGCTTCCTGTAAGTTCACTCGGGACTGTGACAAGTGGGCTTCGCTGTGCTGTCTCGCCAGGTCATCCAAATGGAAGATACTTTGTACAACTGCAGTAAAGTTAGCCAAAATGAATCATGAGTACAAGGAAGTTTCTCCTGACTAATTTCCTCTATAATTTTATATTTTCACCAGGTTTGTTATGTTGCGGTAGTTTGCATGTAGCTTTCCTCCTTTTGCTGTCAGACAAGAGCTTCTTCATTGTCCTTCTTTGCAAACTACAATTATAAAGCTGTTTAGGCAATCTAGATATATCTTCTCGGAGAGCATCTCCTCACAGTGCAGTAATAGTCCTTAGGGGAATTAGGCAGTAGTTTCTTGTATTGTAAGAAATTTTTTCTTCATGTTTCAATGCTTTGTTCAAAAGATGAATAGAAGATATGTAAGGCCCCAAACAAAGTCTCAGATAGCCATAATGAACAAAACTGCTTTACTACAGCAGAAAAGCTGCATTTTGATTAACAATCTCTGTTGAAACAGAGCACTTAAATAAGGAAATCAAGCACTATTAGTACAAAGGAGGAAAATGAAACCCTGAAGAGTCACAATCAGATGACTTTCACATACCCTCTCAACAAAATTATTGCTAGAGTTCCTTAACTTCATTTGACTTTGGCAGGTTTTGATCACTCAGTATTATTCCCATACTTGAATTTCCTCCTTAGAGCATCCAGTGTTCTCTAAAGACAATTTTTTTTAAATTCTGATGATCTTTACAGACAAAGAGATGAGAAGATGTACCCTTCCAAAACCTTTCAGAGAGAGCAGCTAAGAAATACAGCAGTATGTGTAAAACACACTCTTTTCCGCCCACACAAAATACAGCCTGCTGTGGCATCTAAAGCTCCACATAGATCCATATGGCTGGATGTTATCAGTTAGCCACAGCCACATGAGGAGATGGTAGTGTGGACTGCATCCCTTCAGAGATATTTTGAGAGACTATGCCTTTTCTGATGTCTCACTAAAGGCACACACTGCTCTCTTTTTTGCAGGAGAAGCCAGCTGCTTGGGGCAGAAAAGAGAGCTGGATCTGGGTCTGCTTCTTCCCTTCTGTTTTGAAGCAGATACAACACAGCACATGGGGAGATCTAGAGCAAACTTGCCCTGTTACAGCTGTATTCATGGTCTGCAGCTTGTCCCTGTGTGAGGTTTGTCTTCCAGCCTCTAAATTCCTTGTGTTAGAAAGTATTTAAACTCTTCAGAGTTCAAATCATAGCTTTAGCTGTGACCTTTAAATCACATCATATGCTATCAGCACATAAACAAGATAATGCAACCTCTTAAACACATTCAGCTGTTTAAGAAGTAAAAGCTGAACAAGCAAAAGCAATACTCTCAGAGCAGGAACTTTAAGTCTCGCAGAGACCTCTTTGTTCTCTTAAGAGGTTAAATTACATACTCTGTCCACTCATGAAACAGCTTATAACATTATCTCATGCAGGCTTCCCAAATCAATGTTCTCTTATGTGCCACAGCTTCACTGAAAGCAGCACCAGATAATTGAACGCCAAGTGCTCAATTAACATTGCAGGTCCTGGCTCAGTTGCAGAGACTAGATTGGGTGCTTACAAGCATATAATTAAATGGTACTTTTTTTTACCATTTTTTTGTTGGGTGCCTCTATTGTCTTACTGATTTTGCTTGCTTCTTATTACCTAAATAAACTAAAATGCCAAATATTTACATAGGAAAAAGAATTTCAAAATAAGTTGTGCCTCAGGTGGGGGGATTAAGGTCTCAAGAAGGAGATCAGATTATGGTAGCTTTATGTTCATTCAATGAAGAAGAATATAAACAGTTTCAGTTTCCTTTTTGTAAATAAGGAAGAAGGGCTGTCACTCACATTCCAGGAAGAAATACTGCAGCAGTACAAGGCATTACCCCCTGATTTGCTTTCTACCAGCCCTTTTCCAGGGGCAGCTGTCCTGCTATCATAGCAGAAAACCTGTGACAGCAGAGATACTTTTTTTACTTTTCCTCTCTTTCTCTGGAAACTTAAGCTGCTGCATATAGCTATGAATGAAAATTGCTGAGACAAGGCCATGCATGTTCCCTTCTCTTGATGCCATGACAGAAACAGAACCTTCTGTGGTGAAACAAATCTACCTTGGGGTAGAAATATGTGAAGCCACCACAGCAAGGCTTGCTAGGCCACAAAGTAGGAGATACTGTGCACTCCACATTGTGAGACAGATCCAGTAACTAGTCATGCACTAGTTTCAGTATCTGTGAGGTATTAGCTGTCTGAAAGCTTGTGAGGAGTTTTTGTCTTACTTGTCTTCATATTTAAGTCACTTCAAGATGAGTGTATTAGCAGGATGTCTGCTTTCCTCTATATTCACAGTGGCTCTTGCATAAAAAGAAAGGACAGTCCTGTGCAGAAGTACTTACTTATGCATCCAAAGGGACATTACAGGCTTTGCTCATTAGGCATGCAGGTGAAGTACAGGATTTCTGATACTGTGTGCTCATCTGTGGTACATTTTTTCAGAAACAGGATGACCTAAGATAATGATTTAAAAAGGCCTGTAGTACAAACAGTATTTGGATAAAATAATAATATAATTCTCTACTTACTGTAAATACCTTAAATAGCTTATTAGAAATAATGCCCAATTAAAAAAGGTATAGAACACTTAGCACCATTACTGCTTCCTATAATGCAGTAGCTTCAAAATTCTTAAAATACATTTTTTTGTTCTTCCTTCCCTTCCTACTTTCTACTCTTATCCTTCAAATTCTTTTGAGGGTTCTTTCACTTGTACTTCAGAGTCTTTCAGGCCAAATTTACTTAATTTAAAGGCACAGTTAGTTGTTCTCCTGCATTGTTCAGCCCTTGAAATACCCAGCATTTAATGTATCTGATGAGGTTCTTTCTTAGCTAAGATACTAGGTTAATAGCTCTGTAGTCCAAGTTTTGCCTGGAGTGAAGTCTAAACTACCATGCCTACAGCTGCTTTAGCTAGGTAAGGCTACCAACAATAAAAAGTAATAAAATATGAATTTTACTGGGTAAAAGCAATAGCATGTGGCAGTAGTGTATAGAAGCAGGCCTTTAAAACAAGGCCTTGCTCATGATTTAATATTCAGCATACACATGCACTTTGAAAATGTTGTGTTCTGTGTTTCAGAAGCCTGTAATTGTGTGCAGTCAAAAAAATTGATATTGATAAGGTGTGGTCCTTTTTGTCATTTTTGTTGGCAGCATGCAAGACGACAGTTTAGAAACTTCAATATCTCAGCTTCTGAGAGAAAGTTATTTAGCTGAAACTAAACATCAAGGGAAGAGCGAAAGAAGCCGATCAGAGCCAGCTTCTCATAATTTCCATTATGGCAATGCTTCTGATGATTCAGATGAGGTAGTTGCCCAAGATGAGCTTCCAGATCTCTCTGCCTTTTTGAGCCAAGAAGAGCTAGATGAAAGTGTGAATCTGGCAAGACAAGCTATTGGTCAGAATCCACTGGAAACTAACCAAGATGACCTTCACTTACATTCACAGCATCCCCCAGATCAACTGAAAACTACAGGGAAACACAAACAAATGGCCCAGTCCACTGCTTTGAAAACATCAGACAATGGTCTGCACTCAAATTTTTGTCAGGACCATGTCAAAAATACAAAGAGCTCCACAGGGAGCTCTCAAGACCTAAAGAAACACCTCCCTTCTGAATCAGAATCAAAGAAGGAATTTCTAAACAAGGCGGCAGATTTTATTGAGGAGCTCTCCTCACTTTTCAAAGCTCACAACTCTGAAAGAATAAGACCTCGAACATGCAAAAACTACAGAAGCAAAATGAATTCTAAGAATAAGCTGCCTCAAGGAGTTAGCTCTAGCCTATCTGGCACATCAGAAACCAGAGAACGCCTCTCCATTCCAGTACCTCAAGGCTTTGAAAGTGAAGCAGAGAAAACACTTGAACAAACATATGACCAACAAGCAACAAATTTGGAATCTTTCGATCAATTAACAAGTGCAGAGCTAAAAACAGAGTCAGAATCTGCTTCCGTAAGTTCTGATGAGGCTCTTGGACAACCACCACGCTTTACTCAAAAACTTAAGAGCAGAGAAGTTCCTGAAGGAACCAAAGTGCAGTTGGACTGCATTGTGGTAGGAATCCCAGCGCCTGAAGTCAGGTAAACATATTCTGCACTTGTCATTTTGTATTTCTGTAACAGTTACTGTATGCCTTACTCCTTTCAGATGTCTTCACCTATATGTTTCAGTAATCTGTAGCTGAAATCTCTTGGTCTTTGTTAATAAAACCGATAGCGAAAAAAAATTGCTTTCTTTAAGTTATGGAAAGGTTGTTTATATCCTATGACAACAAATTTTGGGACATATTACTTTCTTTGAACTTTAGAGAACTATTTTTAAATGTTGTACTTCCATAATTAAAACAAAGTGCTAAATTGTTAGTGAGAAATGATAGTTATCTTTATGGAAAGCAAGCATGATTGTGTAAATCACCAATGGCTCATGTTGATGTCTGAAGGCATTTGAGATGAGTAAGAGCAGAGTTCTATAAATCAAAAACATTTGTATATATCCATACATGACTAGAGAGGAAAATAGTTCACTGAAGTTATTACAAAAGTAATCAGGAGCAACTCAGTTCTCATTCAGACTCTGCCAGTGATTCTGCTATGATCTTAGAAAAAACCCTTCTGCTTTATCAGGTATAAGGCACCCTGGTTAACTGATACTCATGCTGTGTGATTAGCCTGCTAATCCCAGTGCTTCAGCTTTCACCCAAATCAAGGAGGATTCTGAAAGTTAAATGAGTAACATTTGCAAAGATCACTGGACATGAAAGGAAACAGGGAAAACCTACACTTCATTTATCAATGACATCAGTGGAATGAGAAAGAGATTATTGTAACTTCTACATTTGTCTTGAAAATTCTTAGATCTCATAAGCATTTCTAAATCTGAATTTGCTCATAAAGAGCTCATTAGTCAAATTTACCTCTCACTTACAAGAATGGAATCATATTTCCTCTTTTGGGACTGTACCAGTCCAATAGAACAGAAAAATGTCTATCTTATCTATATACCTATAGATCTATATATCTATATATCTATATATCTGTAGACATACTACACATATTTGCCTCCTAGTTTCTGCAGTATCATAAATAGATACCCTTAGTCTAGACAACTGCCTAGCATTTTATAGGCATTTTAGAAAACTGCTGCTTTTCTAAATACTGAAAAGAGCTATTTTCATCTTCAGCATCCAATTAGAGGACTCTGAGCTTCATAGATCATTCCCTTTTTGAAATTGTCAGGTCATTGTTTCCTTAGATATCGAATGCAGCAGTGCTACTGTTTCTGCTGCACCTTTTATCATCATTCCTGCTGAACCAATAGGCACAGCCACATGAAAACCATCTCAATGTCCGAAGATTGTGGTACAAAACTTTTGTCTTCTACAACCTTGGATTTCTGGCACATCAGCTACTAGTTTTTCAAAAGGAAGAAGCTTTTACAACTCACTATTAAACACACATGACCAAGGATCTCCAAATTAATTCTCTTGTTATGGACAGCCTTGTGACAAAGACAAGAAGCTAAGTTACTCTGTTCATAGGATCCCTGAACTGTGACTGCCAGACCTGCCCAGTGCCTTCAGTAGTAGTAATGTGTAGATTCTCAGCCCCTAACAAGACCTTGACTGGTAGTCCCACGCAGCCAGTTGTGCATGATAGGAATGTGAACTTCTACAAGACTAAATTATTTGCTTGTAAAAGAGGCACCTATTCTAAAGCTGAGGGAAACACCTTGTTTAGGAAGTAAATGCTTTCTACTGAGCTTCGTGCTTAAAGTCACTGCTTTAAATAATGATTCTGAGGCATGACTTTGGTGGAGCTGATGTAATTATAAATGTTGCATTGTGTTCAGCACTTAAATTTATGGAGAAGCCTGATTAAAAGAGAAAAGACTGCTAGAACATTTTAGGGGGTTGACAGAAAACAGGCAGGAAATATCATCATCATCCCCTAGATATTAGAAACACTCTCTGAAGATTTCTTTACTTATAAAGATGTCAAGATGTTGCTCCAGGCACTTGCCTTGATAAATCTTTTTTTTTTATTAAAAATGTCAGTACTAGTACATGAGAATTATGGGGTTTTCTCTCATCATTCATAGTTTATATTACAAAGAAAATAACTGAAGTAATTTAATCTTCTATATATAGACCTGTACAAAAACTAAGTCTGGCTTTCTTTGCAATCAGGAAAGGTGACCAGGGAATTGCTTCTTTACAGAAGCATTGTCCAGTGCACAAAGTTTTAGGTATTTCTCAAGAAGGGAACGCCTCCATCCTTAGGTATATCTCCAATCTTACAACATTCATCATGCCCATGCTGTTGACACACATATAAACCTGACAAAGTGCTCATGCCATCTAAGCTAAGGCCTTTAACAGCTGATTTAGAAGCTGACACTGTGAAGTCACTGAAGCCTCGGAAATGCAGACTGGAGAACTTGGGAACAATGACTCATGTTGTGGAGTATTATTGGATGACCAGGATGCCTATGCACCCAGTTCAGAGACTGCTTGATTCCACAGAGTTGGATGATGGATATCTTTGTAACTTGGGTCTGGTTTTGTTCCAACAAAATTTAAGATTTTCCACTGAAATTTCTGTTTCAACATTTTGTTCATTTTCAATAATAAAATAAGCAACTTATGTGGAGAACAGTTGACACAGGACCTGCTTTTACACACTTTAACAGAAGTACTCATCATATTTCCAATGCTAATACACTGCTGCCAAGCAATGTACTACTCCAAAACCCACACATTTGGTTTACTGACTCATGCTTCTACCCAGATCAGGGTCTTGCAGAAGCCTGCATAAGTCCAGTGCTCACAGGCTGATGCCCCAAGGAAGTAGGGACAGGGGAAAAGAAGCCTCATGGGTAATATCAGTCCCAAGTAGTCAAGTTCAAAGAAAAAAAAAATCAGACTCAGTTTCATTTTCACAATTTAAACTAAAGAAAAATCACAAGAGGGTGAGTCCAAACTCTTCCTTTGTGTTTTTGTGTCTGTATGTGTGTGCTGTATTAAGGAGAAATCTGGGAATGTTAGTGATAAATACTTAAGTGCTCCCAGTGATTGTGGCCTTTGTAAGACAGAAAACAGAATGTACTTCACCGTAGATGTTCCATTAACCATGGGGACATGAGGTTGCAGGTTTTTTCACTAAAAATAATGCTTGTCTTTGATATGTTATGCAATGCTTCCAAAACAGTGAAGAAAGTATCTTGATGGCCACAGCTGTGGAACTGTGTCCAGAACTGGCATTTGTCTTGCTTTGAGCATAGCAGTTTTCCAAGGTTTGTGGTGAATTAGTTCAGTATCTGTGGGGCTGAGCAAGAATTCTAGTAGATAAACAGAGATACAAAAATCAGTGGTCCCAGGAAAGGACTGCTTGGCAAGGTGGCAATTGATAATAGAAAGTTTAATGTTGCCTTGCTTTAAGGCACAGTTTCTTCTTTCTTCAACTCAGCTGAATGACCAAGCTCAGAAACCTTTGGATACATGTGTGCTCAGACATGTTTGCCTGTGTCTTTTGCCTTGAAATGTACTTCGTAACTATAGAAAGGGATTCCAGGTTAGTTACACTGCCTATAACATATACACTAACAATGTAGAAGTGGTACTGTGGGAACCCAGAGCATTGTGAAACTAGAACAAGATTCAACAAGCACTGTAATGTAGTTTCCCAGTCAACATGAGGTGTAATCTGATGTTTAAATTGATGTAATGAGGATTAGAAGACAGAAATTAAGAGACAGGATGTTTACAAAGAAGCTGATCACAGGGATAGAAACCACTGGGAAATATGGACAGACACTCTGTTTGAAAGCAAGACCGTTGATTCCAAAACTGATGATGTGAAAAAATAGTGTAAATGACATTCATGATGGATCAAAGACAAAATATCAGTGGCGATGATAAAGCCGGGTGGGTAACTGTCTGGCATATATGACGCTTCACAGAAGGACAAAAAATTGGATGGTGGAGCAAGAGAAGAACCTGGGAAGTAATTTGAAGTACCATTGTACAAAAAGTTAAATCCTGTTTGTCTGAATACAGGTAGACCTGGGCAACTGCTTCTTTAGGAGAATTGAGCCTTAATGCAACAAGCCCACATGCTAGAAGTTTGCTAAGCCTACCCAGCTAGAAAGAAGTTTCATGGAAACATTACCCATCTTTTCAGTATCACCAGCTGAAAGCAGCATCACAGAAGAGGCAAATACTGATGCAATCATAGAGGGCCTTCTATCTAGCTCAAACATTAGCTCACAATTAAAGAGCACTACCACGACTATTCATTGATTGCTCTACTCTGACTATACTGCAGCTTAGAAATAAGCATTTAAGGGAAGTGTGTGGCATATTTCCAAGGTTCTAAATGTTTCAATGACCTCCTTCTCATGCTTTCTTCTATGGGTTTGTTTCTGTATGAGTAATGCTAGGTGTGACATTCACTCTTCTCCCCGAGAAGAGCGTTCCTTATTCCAGGTTCAGAGGTGCCTAGATTTTTCCAAACTGGCACATCACTCCTAGGTTAATTTTACTTATGAATCACATTGCATGTTTTGGCATACACAGCTACCTTGGAAGCGTCATGAGGATTTGATGTTCTAAAAACAGGCTGTATGTCATAAGGTTTCCATGAACACATTCTTTAACACAGGCATACAGAGCTTAAGTACTGCATTTTAGTGCTGCTTTGTTTGAAATTCATCACATTTTTTAGAGACTCTGAAGTCATGCAAAACTGATTAAGGTTTTTTTTGTCTTCCTAGCTGCCAAATGAGAACATTTATCTGTTTTGGTATTCAAAGTCTAGAGAGCTGAATTTCTCTTACATGCAACTCCAGTCAAATCAATGGTTTAAGACCTAGATGAATTTGGCACAGTGGGTGACACTGCTTGCACTTAATGTGAACCTGCCTTGTATGATGAAGCTATCATTACAATTCATGGCAGGAATGAAATGTCAGTGATGGAAAGTATTGCTACTTCAGTCATGCCGTGTATCTCAATGTCAGAACTCTCCCTGGAACTGACATTTCACTGCTGCCACGTACAACGTTTTGACGTTAAGAATAAAATACAAAATAGAACAGTTTTCATTGTGAAGAGATAATACAAATTAAGCACACTGGGGTTTGGTGTGGTTTTGGGGTTTTTGGTTTGGTTTTTTTTGTTTGGTTGGTTTTTTTTGTTTGTTTGTTTGTTGGTTTGGTTTGGTTTGGTTCTTTTTTGGTTTTTTTGGGGGGGTTTTGGGATTTTTTTTGCTTAATATCAAAAACCTTACCAATGGTGAAAATAGTGACTGACTAAAGAATACCATGCATAGGAGAACTAAGCAGAGGCTCAAGGTAGAAATTTATTCCTGAAATTTTAAATCATTTATCCCGAAAATTTTGCATTAAAAATAACTGCAAGGAAAATAATTGTCACTCCTGCTTCAATGTCAAAGTCTACTAAAGGAATATACGACTCACACGCCACTCAAATATTGGAAGGAAATAGCTTACATGGTGGTTTTAATTTTGTTTATAGGAAATTACAATCGTGCCACCCAAGGCATGCAATACAGATTTATCACTGCACTAACCTCACAGGTTAATTGAAAAAAATGATCATTAGTTACATAAAGAGTTCTTGTATATTACTTGTGATTGTATTGCAGTATTTTGTGTAATGTGTTTTGCTTTTTGTGTCACCTGAGTGGGGAGCCACATTTAAGTGGATGCAGAAATATGACACCACCGTACTATAGAGGTTATTTGAATGTTCTGAAAAGATGCTGCTGAAAATGTCTGTCTTTAATAGTTTTTCATATCTGGTAACTCTAATATGCTAAAACAAGGCTTCACGATAGGGAAGCAGCATGAGGTAGGTATATAAAAAGACATGACTAAGTGCCATGACTCACCTCACAAAGCACACACAGATGCCTACATGTATTATGCACCTAAAAGGCAACTTCATATACCAAATTTGTACTTGCAGTCATACAATTGTGCACTGTATCGTCACAATTACCAGCACATGCAAATCTTGAAAACAAAACAAGAATAAACCATAGAATCATAGAATAGAATAGAATGGTCTGGATTGGAAGGAACCTCCAAAAGTCATCTAGTCCAACCCTCTCTGCAGTCAGCAGGGGCATCCTCAATTAGATCATGTTGCCCAGAACTTTATCACCTTGAATATCTCCAGAGATGGGGCCCCAAACCTGAACCGGTGTTCCACTACCCTCATAGTGAAGAACTTGTTCCTGAGATCCAATTTCAATTTACTCTTCTATAATTTGAAGCCATTGTCCCTTGTCCTACTACTACAAGCTTTTGTAAACAATCTCTCTCCATCCTTCTGGTAGGTCCCCTTCAGGTACTGTAAGGGGAATATCAGGTCTCCCTGGAGCCTTCTCTTCTCCAGACTCCCTCAGCCTGTCCTCATAGCAAAGGCGCTCCAACCCCCTCATCATTTTTGTGGCCCTTCTCTGGACCAGCTCCGTCAGGTCTCTGTCCTTCCTGTGTTGAGCGCTCCAGCGCTGGATGCTCTGGTGTACTCTCACCAGAGCAAAATGGCAGAATCACCTCACTCAATGTGCTAGTAATGCAACTTTTGATGCAGCCCAAGGTGTGATTTGCCTTCTGGCCTGCAAACACACACAGTCTGCTCATGTCCAGCTTCTCATCCACCAGCACCTCCAAGTCCTTTCCCACAAGGCTACTTTGTATCACCTCACCCCCCCAGTCTGTATTGATAGTGAGGATCGTTCCAGTCCAGGTGCAAAACCCTGCACTTCTCTTATGCAACATCATACGGTTCACCTGGGCCCTCTGGATGCCATCCCATCTCTCTGGCATACTGACAGCACCGCTCAGTTTGGTGTCATCTGCAAACTTGCTGATGATGCACTCGATCCACCTGTCTATATCACTGATAAAAATATTAAATGGTGCAGGTCTCAGTGTGGACCCCTGAGGGACACCACTTGTCACTGCTCTTCATCTCGACTTCCAGCCATTGAGCACTACCCTATGGATGCGACCATCCAGCCAATTCCTTATCCACTGAACAGTCTACACATCAAATTATTTTGTCTTCAACTTAGCAAGTAGGATGTTGTGGGGGACCATGTCAAAGACCTTGCAGAAGTCCAGATAGGTCACATCCATATTGCACACAGAATTGAAAAAATCCCCCCCCTTTGGGATTACAGAATTCCTGTGTAATTTCCTGGTCTGGAACTTTAAATTGTCACTAATCAATTTCAAAGGACCTTTTGAATCTGCTCTGTAATGCACATTACCATCCTTCTCTCTTGTCTCTGTCAAATGTTTCCTCTTCTTCCTCACAGTAGATTTGTTCCTTTATCCCAGGCACTAGATGCTGGTGTTCTGGAAACCAAGGACTCCTCTACTGCTGTGGTGTCCTGTATCTACATGTTGATAAGGACATCACTGACCAGAAATGCAAATATGATAGCAGAGCTGCTCAAAACCCCCTAACTATTAGTGGGGAAAATACCAGATTTACACAACTCATTATGGGCAAAGTAGCTGTGGCTGTTTCTTCTGTTTGAAGAGGTTTGTACTAGTGGATCTGATGGTTCCTGACTGGACTGTGATGTAATATAAATACTATAGTTCAGTCAGAGGAAGTTAGAAAGACCATTCTTTTTATGAGATGCGTTTTGAATGGAAGTGTAAACCAATACTTTTAAAACAAAGATGGCACCAATAAAAAGCAGAATTGCAAATGAAACGTTAGTAAAGAACCATACAATCTAGTCTACTAGACAATAATGCTCATGATACTGTGATAGTGAAATCTTTTAAAGCAGAGGTAGTCTGTAAATAGTCATCTCAAGACCATTGATTTCACCTTTTTGAAATTATTTTTAAATACTTCTTCTCACTTTCTAAAAAAGATAAAGATAACAATAGGTAAAAGAGAAAAGAGAAAGAGAAAAAACAAGAATGGTTAGATACTTTAGAGAAATAGATAACTATACATACATGTATACATAGATGTTCACTCTGTTCTTAGATGCTTCCTTAACCCACTAAGTTCTTATTTACCTTTTCACATGTGATAGCCAGTCCTGGTGCCCTAGGGTATGCGTTAATATTATTACTTCCTTTTGTATGATGACAGCTGACTCTTAAATTTGCAAGAGTGCTGCACGTAATATGGGTTTGGATATCATCCAGTACACTGTTCACAGCTGTACTGTGAAGCACCTTAAACAAGATCTATTGAGGTCTGAAGCATAGCATGAATGGCTGCTGAAAGCTACCCTGGGGTAAAGTGTTGTCCCAGGCAGACTGTCCACTGACAGAAGTACCTTGGAGCATCTTGTTTTGCCCAGCAGAATGGTAGAAAAGCTAGAAGACTCCCACAAAGTTGTTAACACTGAGTTCAAGCAAACACGTGTGGCAACTTGAGATGCAGCTGTAGTCTCCTGACTGCCCAGCCCCCTATGGTTCTATGGTTATTAACATTTACTAAAGGTGATATAATAGGAGAATTTGTAGGGTTCAGTTATTCTAGTTCCACAAGTCTAGTGTTGTGGCACAAACTCATTTTTATCAGACCAGAACCAGAGCATCTGCTTCTGGGAACATATTTGAACCTGTCATCCTTGCTTGAGAGAGAGAAATGTCCAGCAAAGAAGCAGCTTTAAGATTTTAACATTTTCAAGAACTGCTGCCAGATCCGCAAGACCATTAAGGTTCAAAGGAGAGAGAAATGAGTGACTTCATTTGAAGCACTCCACACAAAGCAATGCCTTGCAAGAAGGATGTGGATGTATTTTAGTGAAGCAAAGCTGCATGTCAGCTGTGAGATGTCAGGGAAAAGAGCTGGGACTGCTGGCATCCTCTTTGCAAACAAAAATCTTAAATTCATGAAACTTCTTAGACCCATTCTCAATTCTTGTTACAATGGAGACGTGTAACTACAGGATAAGCAGGTAGATGTAGGCATGAAGCTAAAACTTTTCATTTCTAGCTCTCTGGTTACAAAGGTTTGCATTTCTCAAAGGGGAAATTGTGTTAAGCAGCGTGATTCACTCTCCAGTGCAGGAGCTGCCCTCTGTAACAGGCAGCCCTGTACGCTTTCCAAGCTGTACTCTCAAGGAAGTTGACTGTACAGCTACAGATTACACTAACATGCAGCTCCAAGTGGACTGGGGAACACCCTGTCTACTTTAGGAAAGCCACGTTGGACAGCCAGGACTGATGGTGCACAAATAGTGCATGGTTTACTTCTTAGCTATGTAATCAGCATTTAAGTCTCAGATCTGTACTCCTTCATATCTCACAGCCCCTTTGAGGCTCCTTTTTCAAATCTACATTATACTGTTTTATTTATTAATGTTTTTCTAAGTGATCTGAGATGGAAATGTACCAAAGTACCTTATAGTATGAACCAGGAAATATGACCTGTTGCCATTTATTAGTTAAAACCCTAGCCTTATCCTTTCCAGAACTAATGCTATAATGCTATATATACAGCTATAATGCTGTAATAAACAACAGTCAGTACATTTGCCATTGCTTTGGTAGCATTTGCATGCACTCAGAAGTTAGCAGTTACTTTTACCAAGTTACCATATACAGATGGATAAAACAATTACTAATTGTTAAAAAGCAATTGAATAAAAAATGCTAGCAGTATGACAGCCCACACCATGCAGTAGTAAACAGAAAATGCAAATATTTTTGTGGAGTTTGATATCTGCCTGTATTTATAAGGAAAGTTAAAATGAAGATGAATGCACCCTAGCTTAGCTTTGTACATTTAGCTAGTTTTCTGAAAACATAGGTATTTCTAAGTATTACCTGGACTCCTATCCATAGTACTGCACCTTCTCTATAAAACTTTGTCTTATTAAATTTTGCATCTGGTTCTGCAAACCTATTTGCTTTTTCTCTGTCTGTTCTTCCTTTTCCATATTAACAAGAGATAGCAATTAGGCCTGCTCTCTCCCCCTGCCAGTTCTCAGGTTGAGCTGGTGGTTACTGACACCAACACATTCTATGGAGCATTCTTTCAGGTGTTGTTTTCACTTTTGCTTGGATTCCTGCATTTTCTACTGAAACAGTCCTTCTGAACACTGAGTCACCTTAGATGATAGTGCGGAGTCTCTAAAGGGCCCAATATATTCCTGGATGTGTAGCAGAGTTTAAAAGATAAATACGGCAAAGTGATGCAGAAAAGAATTTAAGGTCCAGCTGCCTCAGTGGCCATGCCCCTGTAAGGAAGTGCCTCTATACTGCAATAGATTACTTCTCTCCTTGTGATACACTTTTGTCATCTCTTGTAAAAAGCTAATTGTCTTAAATATATGATAAAACAAAGAGTAACATTATAGTAAATTACAGTCACATCCTGAATCACCATGAACTTGGTATCACAAAACCCAAGATTTTGGGGTTTTTTTTGCTATAGTTTCAGCCACAACACAAATCTGAATACAGCTCAAAAGGAATGCAGAGCTAAAGTGATTCAGAGCTCTTCTACTCTACTATTGCATATCAAGCAAATATGTGCTGGAATCACTTACATAAACTAGTTTGCTAGTCGTGTAAATAGTGAAAAGAAAGAAGCACTATTATTTACTGCAATTGAATATTATGAAAATCATTTTATGACGGTTGATTCAACACTTATCTGCAGTACTCTGTCAGAATCTTCAGGCTAAACCCCACCAATTTTATCATCAGAAAGACTTCAAACGTTGCCATTCTACCTTTCAAGTCGTTTGCATTGATAAACAGTATTCTTTGCCTTGCAGGTGGTACTGTGAAGGGAAGGAGCTTGAAAACTCACCAGACATTCAAATTATCCAGACAGGTGATCAACATTCACTGGTTATTGTTGAAGCTTTTGAGGAGGATACAGGACGTTACTCGTGTTTTGCTTCAAACATCTATGGAACAGACTCCACTTCTGCAGAGATTTACATAGAAGGTAATGTTAGAATTGTGGCAGCTGGTTGTTGACATTGGTCACAGGGGGTTAAGACTATGCATTGTGTATGTTAACCAAGTGATAGATGTGCTGCAAAAGCTGTATAGCAAGAAATCAACACCTTTTGTCATTATTAACATATTTATAATTTCTCTGTAAAACAGTCTTTTTTAAAGGGCAAACACTGTTTGCCCTTTATATCTAATTTTACTGTGAGGCTTCCCAGAGATCTTATATATCTCACTGCCAGATCAAAGTCTAGAAATAGCGTTTGTCTGAGGTGCTCTGCAGAAATATTAGACTCCAAGTTATGCACCTGATTCTTATTAATCCCTTTTCCCTACACTCTTTATTACAAATTGAATATAGGATAGCTTCCTCCTAACCTATTACTGGAACCTTGTGATCAGAATAAATATGCCAGCAATTTGTTATCTTCCCTGTACGACAGATGCTGTAAACAGAGTATGTATCTGCAGATTTAGGTCTCCTTTCTCTTTAGGCTTTCTAAATATTTTATTTTAATATATTCTGCTTGAGAGAGGTCTATTTATTATATTTCTTTTTAGTGCTTTTTGGGGTAAGATTTTATATTGTGTCTACCATTGTGCTATCAAGATTACAAATTGAAAATAAATAGATAGAATCCTTTTTTCCCTTTTTCAGGCAAGTAAATGTACCATGAATACCACCAGTGACAACAGTGGGTCCATTCATAAATTAAAGCACCTACCCTACTTAATACAAGGTTTATTTTGCTCTGTTGTTACTCTCCTTTCATGTCCCTAATCTGACAGTGAAAGGATGAATGCTTTTTCAGTATCTGCACTGCTGCTGACGTTAATGGGAGATGTCTGTACTTGGCAAGGACTTACTAGTTCTCAAGACTGGGCCAAGGTCTGCTTTTACTTAACTCAGCGGCTGTTGGATGGAAGCCATGGCTGAGGGAGATGCTCACTGACAGGAACTGCAGAGAAAATGCAAATTCCACATGAGAACTCTGAAATGTCTCAATAAGAGAGCTGTCAGTAAACTGAGCCGGTATCTTCTCCAAACTATGCAAGGCACTATTTGAAAAATAATAGTTATTATTCCAGTTCTCTTTTTTACCCCTTAAAAACCAAAACAAAACAAACAGATACCATCAGGTGTCTGACGACAAAAAAACCAAACAAAAAAACCCACCCAAAACCCAAAAAAAACAAAACCTAAAATTCTTTTGCTTGACTCACAGCAGCAATTACACAGTAAATCATACTAGTGTCATTTGAAAGAGAACCTGAGGAAGACCCAGGTATGCATTCATGCATGAATGATTTCCTCATTTCAGCTGCACCTCATCCCAAGTCTGCCTTATACCGGTATCTGTATCTTACACAATATGTGCAGCATTGGTTCATTTCCACTGCAGCATGAACTTTTCTTTTGGCATAGCTTGAAAATATAGATCCTTAGAATGCTTGAGAGGAAATTGAAACAAAGATTTACATCATTCATAGATAAACTTCTCCAAAAATCCTTCTAAGTTGTTGGTTGTTTGTTTTTGTTTGTTGTTTTTTTGCTTCTTTGTAGGAGTCTCCTCTTCTGACTCTGAAGGTGAAATTGGCAAAGACGAAATGGAGCAGTATGTTTACAAACAATTACATCTTCCATATATCTTACAGTTAAAAATCCCACAACTGCAGACATTTCAGCTTCCATACATATCTTGCAACTTTCACATGCTAGGCTTTTGTTTGGGATTAGTTCAGATTGTTTGGCTTGGGTTTAGTTTGTGTGTCTGTTAGTTTGCTTTACAAATAGTATGGACGAAATGCATGTTTGCATTTGTGTGGCTTCAGCTTTAGCTTAAGAATCAGAACTTTACTATTAAATATAAATGTAAGTAGAAATATGCTACATTAAAGCTGATACTAAAACTGATTTGTTAAAACAAATTGCATTCGCCTAGACCCAACTTAAATGCTGATTTAATCACCTGACATGCAAAAATAGCATAGTGAAACATCCCACATGAAAATATGGTGTGTCATGAAGTTTTTGGCAGAAGATGGCTATCCACTGGTAATTTAGATTTAAGGAAAATAATGAATACAAATGAACTAGAGCAAACTGCAATGATTAATATAAAAGACTACTTAAATATAAAAAGAAAGATGTGTCAGATACAATGTAAAACCCGAATGTAGAACCCTAAAAGCAACTAGCCCTCTTTAAAGAGGCAATACTCATCAGATCCATTTACATATCCTAGACTTTTTCCATTATTAAGGAAGATTACATGCATTACAACTGTCATTTTCTTTTGAAGTGCAAATATGAAATACTGTAGTGTGTTTGACTGAAGACCTCAGGCTGCCAGCAAATCCTGTCTTAAGTGATTTTGATTTCAAAGTCATAAAATACTCCATATTGGGCTGGTTTATGGATTTTGAGAAATGTAGGAGTTTAATAGAAAACTTAAAATCATAAAGATCCCAAGGGTTTGGGGATGAATTGCTAAGTTGTTCATAGTTCTAGATCAGAGCTTTCCAAATGTCTCAGGTATAACATTTTTTCTTATTCATCTTACTAGGTGTTAATGTAGTGTTGATCATGGTGCTGATTGCTTGATGGCATCTCCAATTTGCTTACCTCATTAAATTGTGATGTACTGCATTCCATCTTTCTTGGGAAAAAAAAAGTTTAACAGAGTGCTGCTCTGACACTGTAACACGATGTCATCAGATGAGATAATTTTGAAAGATCAGGTTTGAGTATAATCAGAGTGGCCTTATTTTGCCTAGATTCCATCTGTGGTCACATGGCTCTAAATGCCTGCAATTAAAAAGAATTCATATCAGAACAGGTAAAAAANCAGCAGTGATGACAACAAATGCAAGTTCACCCTGAGCAAGGCTTCCTTTGGTTTGAAGGCTGGCTTTCCTGGTGGACCTGTGGTATGTTCCAGGGCAGCTCATGCATACCTCAAACTACAAGTCTCTTCATTGTCTGCATTGTTTTACTTAACAATAAAAACACATAGGGTCAACACTTTTCATTCCATATAGAAACCTAGATGAAAAGCTGCCAACCCAGACACTACCAAAATCGCAAGATCTGTTGCAAGAAAGCATACTGCCATTTTTAACTCTCTCAGCAGTAAATTGCTGAATCTGTATCCAAGCGGACCATGATATTTTCACTACCTTATAGGCCAGAGAATGAGAAACTAGCATCACTCTCATGCTGTTCAGAGCTGGTGATAGCAGCTTTCAAGGCACAACTGGGTTAATCCAGGTCGTTTATTACATTTGGTGTAACTGAACTAAGTAGGAGAGATTAGAGTAGCAAGATATGCAGCCTGATTTTTATGAAGTATATATCAGTTTGGATCAGTTGGAATTCAGCCCTAGAAGGAAGGCTGGGTTTGAGATGTAACCAGGACAGCCATGACTGAGAGAAGCACATGTAGCTCTAGCTTCCAATTAGAGCACTGGTTTTCGGTTAACATTTTGCAGCAAACCAAAGTCAGCTGACACCTCCTTGAATGCAGCATCTCCTGCTGTTAGAACTGCAGCCAAGCATCAGGAAACATCCACAGCACCATCTGCCGTGGTTCAGCCTGTGTCAACGCCAGCTAATCAGGTATGGGAGATAATATGGTGAATTTCAAAGACCAGAAATAAGCTCTTAAAAAGGTGTTTCCTTCACAGCTTGTGACTCAGAACCCCATTTTCTCATTTCTCCTTTGCTGTTGAACTTTAGCTTTGAACCTTACAGCCTTACAAAAGTTCCATACACAGTGGAGATGATCTGACTACTAGTAATCTCTAGTATCCAGCAAAGGGAAGGGGACCTTTCATCCCCAGGTTAGAGGCATCTGTGTGGCAGTGAGCAGAAGGAGCAGCTGCTGCTAGCTCAGCCAACAGTGGGAATCTGTGTGTACCTCAGCAGGTCAGAGACTGCATGCCAGGAAGGGCACTTGGTGTGTAAGTCAGCTCACTGGCCTCTTCATATTGCAGACTGACTCAATCACTTCCAATAGCAGCAGCCCATAACTATTTTCTCTCTACCTACAGAGCTCACTTGACATAATTTTCTTTCAACAAAGCTTATTTTAAGCTAAATCATTTAATTTATAGGTAGATATGCTTATTTTACCACCTCACATCTGAATATCCATATCAAAGAGTGTCTAATTAAAGTTAGCATTCAAGCCCTTTTTGTTGCAAACTATCAGAATATCTGTAACTGTGAATTCTTTCCTAATAGGAAAGATGAGCTGTATTTACCTAAAATAAAGCTGAAAAGTTATTGAGAATCTTGCTTTATGCTGCCTTTTCAATGATTACAGCCTAGAATTAAGTGGTAACCAATAATCACGTAGTGAATTGGTTAAGTAATGCACAGTTATTTTTGACTACCAAGAGAACAGAAATAAGCCTTTATGAGTCAAGCCTAAGTCAAGAGTGATAGTTATCTCAAAAATCACCACTTTTAATCTTCTTGGCTTAGAAGACACCATCTATAAAATCTGGCTGTTTCCTGAGATGCTAAATTGCTAATTTTGATGTTCTGGGGCAGCTTCTCTTTCACTAAAATGAAAAACTTTATTAATCAAGTCATACAAGGAAGTTTTCCAGGAAGAGAATTATTTCATTCTGATTTAACTCAGGAGGACCAATTTCTTCGGTTTCAGCAAAGCAAGGCAGTTACGCAGTTACAGTAGCAGCCACACACAACTGGACTTAACTTTCTCTTACTAACATCCATAAGTATCTTGTAAGTAAGAATTTATAAAGGGAGACTACCACCAAGCAACCTACCTAGATCTGCCTCTGTGAAGTATTAAATGAAAAATGTAATAATGCACTGCAGTGAACTTTTCCTTGCTATGATGAACTCAACCAGGCATTTTTGTTACTCAGTGCTATCAGGAAGATCACTAGCAGTCATCTACAATAGAGCAACTTTTATTCATTGGATTAAATATTTAGCTTTGGCTTTTACAACTCCAACTCTCTTTTGTGTCTTTCCAAAGACCATGTTTCTTCGATATATGGAAAAATAAATTCTCAACTTCTAAACATCATCATGTGATGTTTTGCAATCTGCAGGCTCAAAGCCCCACTAATTATTTGCAAGGACTGGATGGAAGACCCATAATTGCTGCTCCTGTATTTACAAAGGTAATTTGTTCTATGACATTTGGAAACTAAAGACATTTGGAAACTAAATTAATTGTACAGAGAGATAATGAAAGTGTTCTACTTATCAAATATTTTTTAAAGGGATTATGCATTTCTTCAGCCATTCAAGCACTCAAGTGGCTCCATAAAACCTTGCTGAAATTAGTATTACTTCCAGAGCAATAAGACATTTACTGACTATTTGTTTTCTCTGTTAGATGTTACAGGATATTTCAGCTTCTGAGGGGCAGCTTGTTGTCTTTGAATGTCGGGTGAAAGGAGCTCCTTCCCCAAAGGTTGAATGGTATAGAGAAGGAACACTGATAGAAGATTCACCAGATTTTAGGATATTACAGAAAAGTATGTGTCTTGTGTGGAAAGCTTGTTTCTAATAAAATACAGGCAAGCACAAATTGCTAACATAGCAACATTTTAACTTTCAATGGTAAGAACTATATAAACCATGTTTATGGCAATAAATATGGGTTCCAGAAGCCAAAGGCATGGATGAATTGAACAGCACACTCACAGGTAGTGTTTTCTGGGATTCCCCAAACTACTGAATAGTTTTGCCTTCTGCTTTGAGCCTTTTGTCACTTCAATGTCCTTTTCTAATATAGTCTTACTTCTGTTGTTTAGATCTATGTCTGCACTATTTATGTAGAGTTCCACTGCCCATAAATCACTCACCTGGAAGTTAAGTGCTACAATAACCATGCTCATGAGCAATGGATTCATTATCCACAAAAGTAACCTGATGTACATGTTAGACTGCTCACACATACATATGCATATGTGCACATGACATATGCTAGGCTGTAAACATATCCTCCTTTTATTTTCAAATGCAGTCTAAACATTTACAGTTTCCTCGTAAGTCACTGGAATGACTGCTAAAACTCAACAGAAATTCATTAAATATCACATTAAATCAAATCTAAATGAAACTTGGATTCATGTGTGTAATAGTTTCAGAAACTGTCTTCAAGACAAAATAAAGTTGCATTAAGACTGAAAAAAAACCCCTATTTCTTGCAAAATTTATTTTCCTAAGTTATTAATAAATTCTCAAAAGTCTTCATATGTTCAGTGGACTTGACATACCACTGAGTACAAGGTGTGGCTGATTCCATCATCCCTTGAAGAGAAAATTGGATCAAAAGGAGTATTCTGTTATACTGAGACAATTAAGTTTCATATTTAGTGTATAAGGAAAAAAAAAAAAAACCAAACAACACAAACATTACTGGCAAAAGCAAGTCTATTCAATCTACTAATTCTGCTCTTCTTCTCTTTAGAACCACGATCTATGGCTGAACCAGGTGAGGAGCACCCAAAGGCTCATAGTTTTCTGGTTATACAAATGGATGACTAACTTCACAAAGTATTAACTTACAGAGTTTAAATAATTAACATAATTTCTTCTTTTTCTACTACTACTTCCTACTAGTGAGACGCATTTCACTGTAGAATGCACTACAAACGTGTAATCTGAATTAATTCTATCACTTTTGAAGAAATTACTGTTTCCGTTCTGCTTTGACCCAGTTCTAATTTAGGACCTAAGTGTTAGCATTTTATGAGCTAAAGATTAACAAGATTAAATGTATGAGGGTCCCCTGTATATCTGAGATTCAGAATTACAGCAGATGATGTAGAACTGAGCTATTTTTAGCTAGCTGACCGATTAGGGAACATTGCATCAGATGTTCAGCCATGTCAGCCATTCCCTTTGCTCCCTGCCAGTGTAATGTGAGAGTACCACATCAGGTGTTCCACTCCCAGTATCAGCAAATCCTATCAAAGTGACTGCATTTGATAATTGCAAGCGGCAGAGGAGAATTTAGGTTACTCTGCATGAGTTGAGCAAAGAAGCCCCATATATTTTGATCACTTCTCCATAAGACACTCACTTATGGAGATATAAATAATTACATATATATTTTGTAACTCTTCTTTTCTTGCCCTTAAAAATATTTATCCCAAAGAGCTTCCTAAAAGAAACTCTCGCTGTCTCCAATGTATTTTGCTGAGATTCAGGAATGAGTAAATGGAGCTTCTACCAGGCCCCACTGATGCTGTTCCTTTGCTGTCCAGTGGCATCACTGCTGAGTAATGTGAAGCAGTTTTTAGAGGGTAATCAGTTGGGTGCAGTTGTCACTGCCTCATCACCTGCTGCTCATTCAGAAGGAATCTGGATTTCCATGAATGCAGTGGTTGGCAAATCCAAGTACTATAAACTAGATACTATATTGCCTTAAAACTAGTTTTGTAATCCACAATACTATAATAACTATTACTCTCCTTTAGTTGTTCGTAAATAGTGTCTTTGTTGCTACTAGATTTTCCTCAGTGATGACAGGAAACAATCAAGTGTGCGTGTGGTATGCCCTTCTACAGAAATAGTCATATAATACTGATTCTCTAGGGTTTTAGGAAAGTTTCTTGTGAAATGGTAACAAACTAGTCACTGACTAGCTGAAGAAATTCTCTAAACCCACATTTCAATACACTTCAGATGTTACTCTGCCTCTTCACCCCAGCTACCCAGCCAAATGAAAGATTTAAAATCCCATCACTGTAAGTATTTATCAGCTGGCACTGCTGCCCAAACGTGTCAAATACTGATCAGATGGGAATGTTATAACCCTAGACAGACTTTTCAAGATGGAATTTAATTTTTGATAGCACAGTCTGTTAGCACATCTTTGGTGCCCATTCATCTTCTTCACAAAGGAGTGAAAGGGCAACTTCCTAACAAGCACAATCCCCTCTGTCTGCAGATCTGCACTGGCACTTTGGGAAACTGCCAGCCTATGCGTCTGTGTCTTCTATTTAAATTGTTTCCAGTTAATTATAACTAATGTTGCAATCTGCAAAGAGATTAAAATACCTGTATTTTAGCAAGTTGTGAGTACAGAGTACACTCTATTTCTCCAAATTAAGTTTGAAGTTCTTCAGAGATGAAGTCTGTACTTCATGTGATTAGGAAAACATTTTCTGATGTTTTCCAAATACTGCTGACACCTGTTCCTTAGTTTTGTTGGGCATGCTGGAACACAGAGGGTACCAGTTGCTGCAGACAATGCTGATAACAGCTGCTGCACACAAAGGCTGCCAAAATTGATAATACTGATGAAATTAAAATCAATCCAAGCAAGATGGAAAGCCTTAAGGAAATGTTCCTGAGGTTAGTCAAGGCTTTGTGTGCTTGTTCATTACCTGCAATAACACTGCTCTGAATCTTTGCAGAGGAAATTTGTACTCTTGTTATCGCTGAAGTGTTTTCAGAAGATTCTGGCACTTTCACCTGTACTGCAAGCAATAAATACGGCACCGTGTCCAGTATAGCTCATCTAACTGTCAAAGGTAAGAGCTCGCTTTAGTCTTTTGCATGCCATTAAGTATAAGCAGAGAAGCTGCTGGACTGTACAGTCCAGGCTGCTTACCAAGCAGACAGATTTCTATGGCTTTTCAAAGTGTCCTCCCTCAAGTAGAAATATGAAACAATGAGGAACATTAGGAGATGACTTTTACACAGCCTTTCCAAAACAACTCTTCCTGACCTCAAGATTTGAGCAAATAGCCATGTTTGGAAATTTCAATAGACTGCCTAGTTTGCTGTTTCAATAACTTTCTGGTGCAGAGCCCAAAGGAGGAAACCTTTGATACTGCCTACATGATTTATGCTGCCAAGCCACTGAGCTGTTAGGTGAGCAAAGAACAATGCATAAAACCATAGTGCATTGGTGACTCCAATTTCACTCAGGTTCTGCCAGTGTTCTTCATAACTAAAAAAGTTAGAGAATTCTCTGAAAAGAAAGTTTGTATTTCAAAAATGCTAGTGGAATTTCACAGGGGACATGGCTGAAGACCACTGCTGTATCTTTCCAAACTAGAACTGTCTTTTTTACACCCACATTTACAGTATTCCTTTGTAAAGGGAGCTAGTTATTAATTAAATGAGGTCAAACAACTCAGTCCAACAGGTGAAAGGACATCAGAATGAGTTTATCCAAGTGTAACTTTTGTGATTTCATTTCAATATAATTTCTGGCATTTACACATCACCTGATGTTTGAAATTTGCTATTCCAGCATCTGAAGACAATAACAATGCTGCTACCCTACACATGACCAGCTCAATCAACTTTGCTCCTGCTGAACATCAACCTTCCCCATGTACTCCTTCCAATCACGTAGCAAATCAAATCCCTAAACCTAAACTTGAAGGTGTTCTTGTGAACCACAATGAACCCAGATCAAGTTCCAAGATAGGTCTCCGTGTGCACTTCAAGCTGCCTGAAGATGACAAAGGAAGTGAAACATCATCAGAGGATGGACCTGGCATTACAAACCAAAACAGACCAAACTATTTCCAAGAGAGGATAAATGGACAACCAGCGAAAATACCAGAGCCAACATCACCATCCAAGGAACCCCCCCCAGTACTGGCTAAACCAAAGCTGTAAGTAAAAATTATTCTAAGTCACAAAAGCATCACTGATACTATTTAGCATTTGCACACCAGCATATTGCAGCGCTAGAGGAAACAACCACCAAAAAAAGGGTAGAAGAAAAAAACCCAGTGGAGTGTTGACCTAATTAACTGTATTCTGAGAAAAATAATCCTACAGAGCTAGTTTTGGTGGGGTTTGGGTTTTTTCCCTCTAATATATCACTTAGGAAAAATATCTCCAATTTTAAAAGGAAAATGTTTCTCCTTTGAAATGGCATTTAATTTCACAATGTTCTCTGCTGCTGACAGAAGGTGAACAGCATTCTTTTTGTGCAGGAAAAATAAAAGCAGGTTCACAGAATCCCAGAAACCAACTACTGTAGGGACTGGAAAGGACCAACTCCATTACTAATGCAGGGGAGCCCAGAGCCCAGAGCAAGTTGCCCAGGATCATGTCTAGGCAGGTTTGGATTCTCTCCAAGAGAAGGGAGAGATAGTCTGGTTCAGTGCTCCAGGACCCTCCCAGGAAAAAAGTTTTTCTTTATATTCTTCAAATGTATATCATATACATGTTCAAATATATCTCACTCAATCCTGACTATGTAATTTTGCCAAAACCAGATATATTCAGTTTTACTGCACAGTAAGAGCTACCAACTTTAGTCCATAAGGCCTTGCTTCATGATTTGTACGTCTCACAATCATAATCTACTCCTAAAACAGATTAAATACTTGTAAACTTTGATAATGTGAAAGCAGTTGAACTAAAAAGCACCTGAATGATGAGTGGACTGTGACCTGAGGAGGAAATTTTAAGTAGCATAGTTTTCTTAGAGATCAAGTTTATGACATTCACACTGTAGTTTATTAAGAGATACCTTTTCAGCATCTTTGAAATCTCCCAAATCTAGTTTAACAAAAAGCAGGTAGAGTCCTTCATTTAATTTCTTAAATAGGCAGAACCTTTAACTAGAGGCTAAGGAAAAAAAATCTAGAGTAATTCACTGGTACTCTTAATTAGGGATGTAATATCATGGGATTAGCATAACGAGTGAGCAGACAGAACTTACATACTATGTAGCAGTGGAAAAACTTGGAGCAGTGGGTTTTTTTTAATTTGTTAAGCTCGTATTCACCACTTTATTTACTTTCAGAGTTATAGTGTGTTCAAGAGAGGAGTATAAACAGCATTTATATTGCCCAATGCTTGCATAAAGCAGAATTTCTCTCACCACCACCCGCTAAAAGACCTATAACAAGGATAACAAAACAGGATTGCAGAACTTCTAACTCTTTAACTTTCTACTTTCTGGAAGCTTGAAATTGTTATTTTTATCTACCTTTAGTATGATTTTTGTTTGGTACACTATAAAACCAAAATTCTTTAAAATGAAATTTTGTGGACTTTATGTATTTTACTTGTCAATACCAATTGAGGTTGCTTCTACATTGTTCACTTTTTAGCACTAGTTATTTAATACTTTATAATTTATTACATAATCATTTTCCATATACTATATGTCCTTTTGGTTTGTTGGGGCTTTTTTCTAGAAGGGGAAAAATTAGCCTATTTTCCATATGCCACATAACCATTTGACAAGGCAAAATAATTTTCCTTAATTGCAAAAGCCTTGAAGACATGCACAGTAGATAGCACCTAGGAAACAACAACTGCATGAAAGGCAAGTCCTCTCAGAATTACACACTCCTGTCTGCCCCTGCAAGTGAACATCACTTAAACTACACTGGAAAGATCTCTTTTGGTGGACTTTTACAAAGCTTATTAGCTGAAATGCTGTGTTCAGAACCCACGTGAACAGGAGCTAAATAACTGCAACCTGGCTTACAAACATTCATTTAAAATCTGTTAAATCCAATCCTACTCTTAATTACAGAAACAGAAAGGTACTATGATGACACAGAGCAGAATTTGACAATGCTATACCTTCAATATCTTGAAGTAAGATTTATCTTAACATTTCTTATGTTAAAATGTAAGAATCCTCAATTCTCAGACAAAAAGGTTTTGTGCCTCTGGCAAAGAAAGGCAGAGGAAGGAAAAGTTTATTTTATTTGCAAACTATTTTTATGACCTTTCCATAACATTACAGAGTCTGTCATGTAGCAGATTCCCCTACCTTTTACTGTATCACAGGACATAGAATTTTTCTCTCCTACCACATTCAAGGTTCATGACCATTTTGGCTCATGTTTGTTTTATATGCAGTGATCAGACCCAGTTAAAACAGCTGCACAACCAGGTCTTGCTTGAACAACAGCAGGTGCATCAGATATCTACAAGAGAGTTGTCATTCAACACGTCTTTACTGAACTCTACTGCTTCACTCCATCAACAAACCGCCTCAACCACGTACCAGCAAAGCAAAGCCTCTGCATCCCAAGCATTCAGCTACAGCCGCCCTAAGCAGTTCTTCCCATCCCAAACCACTGCATCCACCAGTTCCTCTTCCAGCTCCTCAATTACAGCGTTCAGCAATGCCCCTCAAGGAAATCAAAGAGCAAACAAGGAACATTTCACAGGAAGTCCTCCACCTGCTCAATCAAGGTCTTCTGGTGGTTTTACAAGCAAAACTGAATGGTTTCCACCGAGTCCGAAAGAATCCACGGTCCCTCCATTAACATTTTCTACATCTAATGCAAAACAGTTTCAGCCACAGACTGTGACCCCTGCTCCCATCTCCCCAACCAGCCGCATTCAGAATCCAGTAGCTTTCCTCAGTGCTGTTCTTCCTTCACTTCCTGCTGCACCATCGACCAATGCAATGGGACTACCCAGAAGCACACCAGCCAAGTAAGTAACATAAACCATGTGTGCAGAAGCAGGGACAAAATTACTCCTGAAGGAAACTCAGATGTATTTCTGTTTAAGGGTTCAGTGATGAATTTCTGGAAGTGCAGGGCACTCATAACATAGAAAAGTGAGTTAGTTACCTGTCCTGGTCTGTTCATCTAACCTTTACATTCAGGTAAGAAGAGACAGTAGCTTCTATAAGATACACCAAGGGTAAGAAAAATTCAAGATACAGAAATGCGAGTTTATAAACAGATGTATACATGAATTTGGGGGCTCAGAGATTCTTAAGACTTAGTGGGAGAAAAGAGTTTTCATAAGCTTGCAGGATAAGCCCCTCTAACACCATTAGACTTTAGGAGCTATGTAAACATTCTTATTTATTGTAACCAATGAGTAAATCGTTAAAAGGTACTTCACAATGTAGGTTATTTTTCAGTCCAGGTAAATCTCAGAAATTACTTCTGTAAAGGTATTTTTCTGCTTGCAATACTTTCTATTTTTAAAGTCCCACACTGAATCTTGGAAGAGGTAATGGTTTGCAAGATGACTGACAGCCAGCATGATTTCTGTGACCATACAAGAAAATAAGGATGATGATGTACTGGAAAGGTTAGGCCTTAAGAGTTCCTTCTTTACTACTAGGTGAAATTAATATTCCTTTCGTGGACTATGTGAACTCTGTGTGAACACAGCTAGCACCAGCAGATTGACACTTTTCACACATAGAACTCCAAATTCTGCACAAAGTAAGGGATATTTCCGCCTTTTAGCAATAGTACACTTCAAGGTAGTGGTAGCCATCAGTAAATTACCATCTCCCAACTATTCTGCTGATACTACAGCAACCCATCTGTATTTATAACAGAAAAAAATGTTCCTGTATATGTGACATTCACCTCTCTGTGTGCCAAGAACTCCTGCCTTCAATCCACCATTGCACTCCCAGACTTCCTAGTTGCCCAGCACAAATATAAAATCACCATCACCTTGTGGCACATGCCTGGAGGCCTTCATGGCCCTGGAATCATGGTCAGGCTTACATGATAAAATTACAAAGTTCACAGGGAAGGTTTTAACTAAACCAAACTCCAGCCTTTGGACTGCTTTCACAACACTGTGACAGCCATCAAAAATCACTGCAACTATTCACCAACCCCCATTCCTCCCTTCAGAGCTGGTGAACAAGGGAAGAGGCACTTTGCTCAAGCATTTCCTTTGCACTAATGACACTTAACCCTTGCAAAGTGCTTTCATTTTTCTAAATGCTGTCCAGTCATCACCAAATAAATCCTTAGAGTGCACCTACCAGGCAGAATAGTTAAATACTGTTTTCCTCATTTCACCTTTCCTGGGTCCCAGCCCTGAGCTGAATTCCCAGATAACTAGAGGTCATCATGCTGAGATTCAGATCTCAGTCTCTGCATGGGAGAGAGTCAAAGTGAGGGAACAAAAGATCAGGAACCTGAACAATATCTGTTCTAATTGATGAAGATCTATTGAAGTTTCAGCTTCATTTTGGGGCATTACCCTGCAAACCACAATGGAAACAGAATTAAGAGTTGGTTAATTTTGAAGTACAAATATCATAGAATCATAGAATGGTAAGGTTGGAAGGGACCTCAAGGGTCATCTTGTTCCAACCCCCTGCCATAGGCAGGGACACCTCCCACTAGTGATCCTCTGGTCCAGCCCCCCCAGCCAGAGCAGGATCACCCAGAGCAGATCACACTGGAATGCATCCAAATGGCTCTTGAATATCTTCAAAGAGGGAGACTCCACAACGCCCCTGGCCAGCTTGTTCCAGTGCTCTGTCGCCCTCACAGGGAAAAAAATCTTCCTCAGAACCTCCTATACCTCAGCTTCCACCCATTACCCCTTGTCCTGTCATTGGGCATCACCCAGCAGAGCCTGGCTCCAGCCTCTTGGCACTCACCCTTTGCATATTTGTAAACCTTAATGAGGTCACCTCTTAGTCATTTGTGAAGATGTAGCATCCCAGCCACCTGAAAAGAATATTCACAGGTTCCAGTGTAGGACCACAATGAAAAGACAGATGTGTAAAGGGGTGGTGCCTATAATTAAGCATGACATTTTATATATAATGGCATATTCAACATTGGAAGACAAAGGCATTGCGAGGCTTCTTATTTTCTATAAACATTTCACTCAAGCTTTGAAATGAAATATATCTTTGAAATTAATATCTTGGGACATGGTTTAGTGGTCATAGTAGTGTTGGGTTGATGATTGGACTTGATGATCTTAGAGGTCTTTCCCAACCTTAATGATTCTAAGATTCTATGATTATCGATTATAATAATTCTGGTTATAAAAGCAGCAGAAATCACCATATCTGTAGAGCAATGAAAGGAAGATAGCATGCACAGCAATCACAGTAATACCTCTAGATATTTCTTAAGCATTCATTGAGACATTGTTATTTCAAAATCAATGTAAATTGAACAGAGATGCTTATTATATTATTCTAATACTTATTCTCTTTAAGATGTGCATCCTTAGTTCCTGCTGGCATTGACATGGGATGTACCATTAAAATAGTACCCCAAAAAAACCACCATTCCCATATTGTGCTTTGCCTTCTACATAAATATAGAATAGGTTCCTCCAGACAAGTGACACATAATTAGGCATTTGACTCTGTCCCACATGACATCCTGGTCACCAAACTGGAAAAACATGGACTTGATGGGTGGACCACTCGCTGGATAAGGAATTGGCTGGATGGTCGAACCCAGAGAGTGGTGATCAACGGCACAATGTCCACCTGGAGACCAGTGACAAGTGGTGTCCCTCAGGGGTCAGTGCTGGGACCAGTGCTGTTTAACATCTTTGTCAGTGACATGGACAGAGGAATGGAGTGCACCCTCAGCAAGTTTGCAGATGACACCAAGCTGTGTGGCACAGTCGACTTGCTAGAGGGCAGGGATGCCATCCAGAGGGACCTGGACAGGCTGGAGAGGTGGGCCCAGGCCAACCTCATGAAATTCAATAAGGCCAAGTGTAAGGTCCTGCACCTGGGTAGGCACAATCCCAAGCACAAATACAGGCTGGGTG